>JBCNJP010005695.1:0-19403 GCA_039602395.1 Deinandra increscens subsp. villosa
CGACCTCTTCTTGGCCGATCACTACACATTTCCGGTTGGGTCGAAGCATCAAACTCATCATCTTCGCCCGAATCATTCAAATTAATATTGAATGTTCGAGCGGTGGAGTCAAACGACTCGGGATCGGCGGAAGAGGACGTCTTGGATTTCTTGCTTCTTCGGGTTTGACGTGTCGTGATATCCGCTTTCGATCTCCACTTCTCGCTTTTGTAGAGAAACCGCCAACACTTCATGAGGCCGAAATGACCACGTTCCGCTTGGTATTCGCTCACCGCTCTATCATAAATGTCATAGTCGTTCGCACCACTCGGCCAATTAGATTTGCACCGATCATAATAGTTCGAGAAAAGTTGACATCTTTTGTTGATTTCTCTCCATTTTCCCGACAACGAATCCGGGTTTCGGTATTCGCCCTTCCCCATCAACATGAAAAACTTGGACCGAATCTCATCCCGAAATTCTTTCATATCTTGATTGTTTCCTAAAAAAAAGATTAAAAAGTTAGTAAAAAAGAATTAAATATTTAAATTATACTAAAGAAAAAAATATAACAATTTAGTTTTAAAAAATTAACCTTTTATCGGGTTCTCCGAAGCTTCAACGTACGCTCGACAAAGACCGTAATTCTCGTCCTCGGTCCAAAATTGGGTCTCCTTTGGCGCCCTCGTTTCGACCTCTTTTTTCTTGTGAGATCGTTTACCCTTTCCTTTAGCTTTTGCTTTCGGTTGTGATCCACCAACCTCTTGTGTTTCGTTGACGATTTCAACGTCATCATCTTGAAGAGAAAAAGGTTGAGATGGTCGAGGGGTTGGAGAAGTTTGAAAGGGTGGAGATGGTCGCGGTGTTGGAGTTTGTTGAGAGGGTGGAGATGGTCGCGGGGTTGGAGAAGTTTGGAATGGTTGAGATTGATAACCTCCAAATTGTGGTTGGGCGAAATGGGAAAAACCTTGATTGTAAAGGTTCATATTTGTGAATTGGTTCGGGTATGGTTGAGTGACGGGATTCATTTGCGGGAATTGAGGGGGAGGCATGTTGACCATCATTTGCCAAAGGTTTTGATCGGTTTCGTTCTCGCCGGTATTAGGTTGAGAGTTGGGTTGGTTGTTGGGTTGATTGGGAAACATTTTTAAAAAAATAGAAGAGTAGAAGAGTAGAAGTAGAAAGAAGTTGGTGTGGTGTGTGAAAGTTTTTAAAAAAGTGGGGTATCTATAGGTAAAAAAGTGGGGTATCTATAGGTAAAAATGGTTAAAATTTAAGATTAAAAAAAAAAAACAGCCCCAACGGTCTAAAATAGAGCCGTTGAATGGCTACTTTTTTGTTTTCTTCCCTCTTTTCAAGCGTTATCAGCCTCACGCCCCTTTCCGATTTTCTCCTGATAACGCCCCATAACGGCCCTGCGTAGTGGGGGTGGGCGTTATGGGGGCGTTATGGGTGCTTTTTGGGCCCAGTAACGCCCCATTACGAATAGGCTTAATACAAAAAAGAGTATGAGAAGTCAAAGTAGATGCAGGCCATGGAATATGCATCTTTTGGTTAGCTAGTGGCTCCTTTCATGATTTTCTAAAAAATAAGTTCTATAGTGCTGTTCCACATGTTTTTTATGTATATATACCATTCTTCCCATTGATGCTTACTGTAGTTCTTGACCCACTGATCCACTATTATTGCTTTGCCATTTTCTAGTGACAGAGACCGGTGAAGGCAAGACAGTGGGGGCCCTGAGCATGTGCGAGAGGTGCGACGGAACAGGGCCTATCATATTTGGGACCCATATTTTCAAAATATATATATATATATATATATATATATATATTATAAACTATGAAAACTTAATTAATTACTTTGCTATAAAAATGCTAAGAGATCTGCAAGATTTGTCGGTAACTACTTAGAATGTCATTTTAAAACCATAATTTTCTTATGTTTATCGTTATAACTTATTTTTTTTTCCTTATTTAAGAACCTTTCCAGCTTTTCTATTTACAATTTAATTTTTGAATAGGGCCCATTTTTTAAACTTGAACAGGACCCCTAAATTCTCAGGATCGGCCCTGAGGCAAGACATCTTTCAACAACACCACTGCATCAATGGTTTCAGAAAAAGGCCCCTCATTTACGGTTTGCAGGTCTGTGATATTGTCATTAGCATCTATCCTACCCATGGCTTGAATATCCATCAACACATCCAGCACCTCAATCATTGTTGGCCTCGTCTTTGAATCATACTGTAGACACCTGAAAGCCAATTTTGCTACCGATGTGATCATGTTCAGAATTTCAGGATTCGTATCTAAATCCGGGTCGATTAGTTGATCGACTGCACTTCTTTGAATCATGTTTAAAGCAAGTTTAGCCAAAATTCTCTCCTCTCCAGACCTTTTCATATCGAAAGCCACCATTGATGATATTAGTTCAATCAACACCACCCCGAAGCTATAAACGTCACTCTTCTCTGTTAGTTGATAGCATTGGTGATATTCTGGATCCAAGTATCCTGGAGTTCCCTGAGGAGCTGACGATACATGAGTGACATTGATCGGCATCAGCCTCGAGAGACCAAAATCCGCCACTTTGACATAGAAATTGTTATCAAGAAGAATGTTATTAGTCTTCACATCTCGGTGTATGACATCAGATGCGTGAAGGTACACCAGTGCACTCGCGGTTTCAATGGCAATGTTCAACCGTATCGGCCATGTTAGCAGGTTTGGTTTTGCTAGTTTCCCATGGAGGTGATCTGCAACCGTGCCATTGGAAACGTACTCATAAACAAGGAGAAGTTCACGGCTTAGCCTAGAGGTGCAACCGTAGAGAGATACCAGGTTTCGGTGCCTTAAGTGGGCGAGGATGCCAACCTCATTCATGAATTGTTCGATTCGAGTCTTATTGTGTTCGTGAAGTTTCTTCACAGCAACTACTCGTCCGTCTTTAAGTTTACCTAGTTCAGAAAGATGGAAATATCAGGTGGGGATGTTTCAAGTGAATATAAACAGTCATAGACAATTTGATTTGAACAGTCAAGTTCTCACCGATATAAACAACTCCAAAACCTCCTTCCCCTAGTTCACGAACAGGGTCGAAGTTATGGGTGGCATCTTCAAGCTCCTTATAGGTGAAAACAGAAACACCAGTATATGCGAGATTTGTGTCCTGATGAGACGTAGAAAAAGAGGTTGATGTCAGGGAGACCCGAGATTTGTTCCCTGATGAGACACAGGAAAACGGGTTGCTCTTACTGAGACGCCAGACTTTGCGGATAAAGGTTGATCCGGTGCTAACTGAAGCAAAAAAAAAAAAAAAAAAAAAGGCAACACCCTTTGGTCAGTTTCTTTCACGTATGAAATCATCATATGCATACAGTTATACATCTAATAATAAGGCATAGGTTCCAAGGGGCATATTACCCAAAATCTCAAACGATGTGCCGGTTTGAGACGCTATTCGTCGAGCTACATCATTAAGCGACGGTGGTTGACCATCGGCATGCACATGGTCGTTGTTGCCCGAAGGTTGAGAAACCACATATGGTCTAACAGACCCAATAGAGGGTAGTTGACCATCGGTTTGCACATGGCCGGTGCCCGAAGGTTGAGAAAACACAAATGGTCTAACGGACCCTTTAGACGGTGGTTGCCCATCAGTATAAACATAGACGGCACCGGAAGGTTGAGAAACCACTAATGGTCGAACCGATCCAAGAGATGGTGGTTGCACTTGCGACTCGTTCGGATTAATTTTCTTCTTCATCGCAGATGACAATGGAGACAATGGAGTTGGTCAATATGGAGATGAATGATGAATATGGATTTAGGACGATTAGGACGGTGTATTATCTATATTTCATATAAGTACCAGCAGAAGAAGCAAAGAGGAAAGAAGAAACCAGTGTGAACTAGTCGAAGACTAATTTATTCATGAGACATTTTCCTAATTTCTTCACAGAAATTACTTGAAAAAGATACCGGTATGAACTTGTCAATGACTTTACTCATGGGAATTCTTCTAGAGATATTTTCCAACTTTTTTAACAGAAATTACTTGGTACTGATAATAACTAGGATTTACACAGTCTCGTTTTGTTGTAACGGGGATACCATTAATAAAAACCAGTTAATAGAACAGATGCGAAACGGCTCGATTGGCGGAAACATCAAGAATTGAACCCGTGTACATGTTTGTTTTTGGTAAAATGGGACGATACCCCGGTAAAATTTGAACCCGACACAACACCTAAACCAAACATGTGTTTTGTGAATATTTCTAGACAAAAGTTGTTATATCAAAAAAAAAAAACAAAAAAAAAAAGAAACTAAAAGAAGAAACACGAGGCTCGCACCCGAATGGATGCTTGTAAACCACCAAGGCAAGGACCTCACTTGTAAAAATAACCGGACAAACGCATACGTGAACAAAAAAAATGTTAATTGCTATAACATAACGTAAAAATACGACACTATAAATAGACAACGTAACGACGTTAAAATTAGAAGTCAAACACTCAAAGTATCAAACTTAAAACCTAAAAGTTATGTTAAACGACTATACCTATTATACCACTGACTACAGTGTTAGATTTGTAACGTTTGGATAAAAACAAAAAAATATATTACGTTGCCACGAGACTAATGCAATGCGGTTATACGTTGTCACGAGGATAACGTTGGTACACAAAACAATTGTATTGTTATAATACAACGTATATAAAACAAAAATACAAAGAGAACGTGGTTGCATTTTGATAACATGTGACAACCACCTAGGCGACCATGTGACCCAATAAGAAGAGAGTGCTCACTGGCGCAGCTTAGTGGAGACCGAGGGGGGCGACCGCCCCCTTGGTTTTTTTCGGCCGTAGTGCTAATTTCTGCGATTTTTGAAATTTTTTTATATATATTAAGGACCGCCCCTTCGGGATTAGGATCCGTGACTTTTCGCCCCCGCAAACTCTTCGCCCAAGCTTCGCCAATGAGAGTGCTCATTTATATAATAATAATCCAACGTTGAATGAGTTGTAGATTAGGTTAGCTCATTATGGTATATGGTATAGTTGTTAGCAATTAGGCTAACTCCCAATAAATCATATGAATTGTTCATAACATATTTGCAAAGCTAGAATACACGAGCTAAAAATGGTACGTGACAGTGGATTTACATGTTTTAATGGAAATAAAGTATGTTAACCAAAGTAGATACATGACCTGGAATATGTTTTGGTTAGTGGCTACTTTCATGATTTTCTACTAAACGTAGGTTCTTGTATCATATGCCTTTTTCCGATATGATATTTATGTATTTATTAAACGTGTTTATGATTTCATGTCATTAACAATGATTACATACCTATATATAACTATACAAGTTACATATCTAGTCTCTATACCAGTGGCGAACCCAGGAATTTTTTGGATGGGGTTCGGAAATTTTCGAAGTTCGACCGTCCACCGCTATATACAAATCTTTTTAGACTAGTTCGGGTCGGGTCGGGTCGGTTCGCGTTACATGATAAAAAAACAACTTTGTGACCACCGTGTGAATTCTCAATGCACAAAATAAATTCTGAATATCTCAAATGATCAAATCTATACAAGTACATAACTAAAAAGTAAAAATACAGTAGTCTTCTACCAATCTATCCAATGGATTCTCAAAGACTCATTTTTTATTAATTGGGGAATGGTTATTGAGTTCAATATATTAATATTGTTGGGCTTATTAGTGTCGAATCATTTTTTTAAACTAGAAATTAATTTTTTTTTTAAACTTGAGGGTCGGTATAAAATTTCATGGGGTTCGGTTTAGAAAAAAGCGGATATATAATAGAACGCGGCAAAAATTCATGGGTGTCGAGCGAACCCCAAGGCTAAGCCTTGGGTATGCCACTGCCCTGTACGATAATGTAACGTACAATATAATACAATAGTCTAATACGCCCCCGCAGTTGGAGCAGGAGGTAACCGGATGCTCAAACTGTCTCGAAAACTCTCGAACAAGGGACGAGACAATCCTTTCGTGAAGATGTCGGCATACTGATAAGCAGCGGGAACATGAAGAACACTAATATGACCAATGCGGACTTTTTCACGAAAAAAGTGAATATCAATCTCGACGTGTTTGGTTCATTGATGTTGAACCGGATTGCCAGATAAATACACTGCAGACACATTGTCACAGTAACGAGTGTCGCAGAACGCAAGGGGACATGTAACTCTAATAAAAGATTACGAAGCCGGCTAACCTCGGTAACGACATTAGCAATGGCCCAATATTCGGCCTCAGCACTAGACCTGGAAGTAGTACCTTGACGCTTTGAAGACCAAGCTAAGAGATCATTTCCCATGAAAACACAGTAGCCGGATGTGGACCTACGAGAGTCGGGGCATCCCCCCCAATCGGCATCAGAATAGGCCGTAAGAGAAGAAGCTGGAGAGGGGATTAAGCGAATACCAAAGTCCAACGTACCCTGTAAGTAGCGCAATATGCGCTTCATAAACTGGAAGTGAGGCTCACGTGGCGCATGCATAAACAAGCAAACCTGTTGGACGGCATATGTAATATCTGGTCTAGTGAAAGGGAGGTACTGAAGAGCTCCAGCGAGGCTACGATACAGAGAACCATCTGTAAGTAACGAACCATCAGTAGCACTTAATTTGGAGCTAGTATCAACAGGGGTCGCTGAAGGCTTACAGGAGCTCATAGATGCTCTCTGTAGAATATCTCTAGCATACTATGATTTATGTAAAAATAATCCAGATTGGTCACGTGTGACCGTATAATACCCAAAAAATGGTGAAGAGGACCCAAATCAGTTATCTTGAACTCTCTGGAGAGGGTGTTGATCAGTCTCTGTAGAAACCCTGAATCTGAGGTAGTCAACACTATATCGTCAACATATAACAATAAATAGGCAGTATGTACGTCGTGGTGATACACAAATAGAGATGTGTCAGACACACTACTCGGAAACCCCTGCTGAAGTAAAAATGTGGAAAATCACGTGTACCAGGCCCGTGGAGCCTGTTTGAGGCCATATAAAGACCTCTTGAGACGGCAAACATAATCCGGAGTCCACGAATCAATAAAGCCAGGTGGCTGCTGCATATAAAACGTCTCTGCTAAATCACCATGCAAAAAAACGTTTTTAACATCTAATTGGTGAATGGGCCAGTTTCGTGAAACTGCCAAGGATAAGACTGTCCGAATATTAGCCGGTTTGACAACCGGACTAAAGGTCTCCATGCAATCAATACCTACGGTTTGCGATTTTCCATTTACCACCAGACGCGCTTTGTAGCGCTCAAGAGACCTGTCAAATGTAAACTTATGACGAAACAACCAAATGCATCGAATAATTGGTTGTCCAAACGGTCTCGGCACCAGTTCCCATGTCTCATTTTCCTGTAACGCATGAACTTCGTTGTTCATAGCTTCACGCCAATGAGGGTCGTTCATTGCTTTATTATATGAGGTAGGGATAGGGGATATCGGAGAGGAAGTGGCGGCATGAAGATTGAGGCGGTGAACGGGTTTAAAAATGCCGGATTTGGCCCGGTTGGTCATATGATGAGTATTCGACGGGTTAGGAGGGTACGAGGACGGTAGAGATGGTTGGTCTGTAGAACTCGGTGATGGAGTGGGGCTAGATGATGTGGTTGGGCTGGTGGGGGTGTTTGGGCCGTTTGAGGGAGATGGGCTGGAGGGTGCGTCTGTCATAATGGGGGAGGTAGGTGGGTCAGGCGCTGAGTGAGGGGTAGAAGCAAGAGGATTAGGGGCCGACGGTGTGAATTGGAAAGGAATATTGGTGTCGCTAATGGGTAGGGAGGTCGGGGCTGTGAGCTCGGGGTATGGGAAAACGTTTTCGTCAAAGATGACGTGCCGGGAGATGTGAACTCGACCGAAGGTAGGATCAAAACATCGGTACCCACGAAAATGTTGTGGATAACCGAGAAAAATGCAATGAACCGATCAGGTGTAAAGTTTGTGGGGTTGAACGGCCGAGAGGTTAGGGTAACATACACAACCAAACGCTCAAAGGTGATCATATGTGGGGTGGCGGTGAAAAAGAGCAAAGGTCGGAGTATTAAATTTAAGGCGTTTAGTGGGAAGAATGTTATGTATGTAAGCAGCAGTATGGAGGGCTTCCACCCAGAAGGGAGGTGGAAGACGGGCCTGAGTGAGGAGAGCACGGATGATGTCGTTCAAACATCTAATCATCCTTTCAGCTTTGCGATTTTGAGGAGACGTTTGGGGACAAGCAAAGCAGAACACAGGCCATTGTCATGACCAAATGTTTGAAAACCCCGATTATCAAACTCACCACCAAGATCACATTGGAAAGATTTTATTTTATGTTGAACTGTATCTGTATTAATTTATGAAATTTCACAAAGGTGGGAAAAGTTTCAGATTTGAACTTAAGTGGATAAACCCACACATAATTTGTAAAATTGTCAATGAGAACCATGTAGTATTTGTACCATGATTTACTGGGAATAGGGGATGTCCATAAATCACAGTGAATAATATCAAAACAATTAAATGTAGTGGACAATGAATCATCAAACGGTAATCGTTTACTGTTGGATAACTGGCAAGATCGACAAACATTAATGTTTTTTCCTTTATTACATGAAATAAAATGACGGGAAGATAAAAATCTAAGACATGTGCTCCGAGGTGACCAAGACGATTATGCCAGAGACTAGTGGTGCGATCCAAAATGCATGCAACAGGACTGGGAGATGGTGAAGTAAACGGATAGAGATCCCCGGAGCTATTGTGGCGGGAAAGGTGCTCTACAGTCTTGAGATCCTTTAAAGTAAAACCAAGAGGATCATATTCAATTGAAACATGATTATCTCTGGTAAATTGTCTAATAGAAATAAGGTTTTTAATGATAGAAAGGGCAATAAGGACATTAGGTAACGTATAGGTACGATTGGGTAGAGAGTATAAAGCATTGCCCGAACCCTGTATTGGTAACGTGTTACCATTTTTAACAAAAATATCACGAATTAAGGAATTTGATAGTGGGGACTGGAGATTACCTGGATGTGCTGTCAAATGTGAGGATGCTCCGATGTCCATATACCTAGTAGAGTCCGGTGGAGTGAGGTTCTGATGAGTCAACGCATTTCCGATATCGGTTGGGCTGAGTGCATCATATTGCGGATGCGGGTTAGAGGTAGCAAACTGGGCTGAGGGGTGTTGGGCCGTAGGGTAAGTGTGAGAGAGATAGGAAGGTGGAGGTGGCGGTTGGGCTTGGTAGAAGGGAAGAACATATTGGGCTTGGGGCTGGTAGGGTTGGGCTGGGTAAGGAGTTGGCGGAATGGATGGCTGAAAGTGTTAGGTTGGATATGATGGGGCTAGGGGACGAATTTTGGGATGGGTACTAGGAATTTTGAGGCTGAGGGTAGTTGGGATTGTAGGAGGTTCGAAATCCCCTACCATTGTTAGGCCGCCCACTCCGGTTATTATTATAAGTTCGGCGTCCGTGGCCACGGTTGAAGCCACAATTATCATTGGTACGGGGCTGGTAAGACAGGTTGTTTGGATAGGGAGCCAAATTATTAGAGGGTGGTGCGGGTTGATTGTTGGCGACAAGAACCTGTTGGTTCGGGTTATGACGGCCGACAATACGTTGAACTTCCAATTGAACCATATTGCGAGCCTCGTCCCACGACAGAGAACTTTGATTAATAAAAGAAGCAAAGGTATCATACTCCGCGGGAAGGCCGCGAAAAAGTTGTAAAACCTTTCTCTTCTCATCAACAGATCGGTCCACATCATTAAGTTGTTTAGCAAGATCGCGAATCTTCTGAAAGTAGTCATCCATGGACGCGCACGCATAAACGTGTTTATGATTCCATGCCATTAACAATGATTACATCCCCTATATATAACTATACAAGTTACGTATCTAGTCCCTATACAATAATGTAACGTACAATATAATACAATAGTCTAATATTTATACCATTCTCTAGTGACGAACAGTGAAGAAGGTAGGACATCTTTCAACCAGACCACCACGTTGTCATTGGTCATCAAATTCGTGGTTCGCAGGTCTTCGATACTGTCATAAACGTCTATTGTACCCACGGTTTGAATATGTATCAATATATCTAGCACGTCATTCATTGTAGGCCTCATCTTTGAAACATCCTGTAAACACATAAAAGCCAATACTGCTACTGTTATGATCATGTTTACGATTTCAGGATTCCTATCAGATCTCAAAACTGGGTCAATTAGTTGATAAAGTGCACTTTCTTTGATCATGTTTAAAGCGAGCTTAGCCAAATTGGTTTCCTCTCTGTATCTATCCATCACCTTCCTTGATGATATTAGTTCAATCAGCACTACCCCGAAGCTGTAAACATCACTCATCTCTGTTAGTCGAAAAAGTTCGTAATATTCTGGATCCACGTATCCTGGAGTTCCTTGAGGAGCTGTTGTCACATGAGTGACATCATTCGGTATGAGCCTTGAGAGACCAAAATCGGCTACTTTGACAGAGAAATCATGATCAAGAAGAATGTTATTAGTCTTTACATCTCTGTGTATGACTTCAGATGCGTGAAGGTACACTAGAGCTCTGGCGGTTTCAATGGCAATGTTCATCCGTATCGGCCATGTTAGCAGTTTTCGATTTCCTCGTTTCCCATGGAGGTGATCTGCAACAGTGCCGTTTGGAACGTACTCGTAGACAAGGAGAAGTTCATGGCTTTGTCTAGCGCTGCAACCATAAAGAGATGCCAGATTTTGATGTCTTAAGCGGTTGAGGATGACAGCCTCATTCCTGAATTGTTCGATTCCATTATTAATGTGTTCGTGAAGTTTCTTCACTGCAACTTCTCGCCCATCTTGGAGTTCACCTTGTTCAGAAAGATGGAAAGATCAGCCAGGGATATTTCAAGTGAAAATAAACAGTTGAAGACATTTTGTCAAGTTCTCACCGTAATAAACAACTCCAAAACCTCCACTCCCTAGTTTATGAGAATGGTTGAAGTTTTGGGTGGCATCTTCAAGCTCCTTATAGGTGAAAACAGAAACACCACTATATGAGAGATTTGTGTCCTGATGAGACATAGAAAAGGGGGCTGATGTCAGGGAGACCCCAGATTTTGGGTGTGGAGATTTGTTCCCTGATGAGACACACGAAAACGGGTTGCTCTTACATAGACGCTAGACTTTACGGATTAAGGCTGATCCAGTGCTAACTGAAGCAAAAAAAAGGCAACACCCTTTGGTCAGTTTCTTTCATATATACAATCATATGTATACATTACATCTAATAATAAGGCATAGGTTCCAAATGTGTAGAAACCGGGGTCGGTGAGCCAAGCCAAACCCCGATGGCACAGCGGAAGCGGATCGGAGACTTTGTGAGCTTCGTCTTTGTAGAACAAATAAACACCAAGAAGAACATAAGGAACCGGATCTTCAACAATGGTGTTGTGAGATGTGATGATGATGATGAGGATAAAATAGAAGTAGTGATAAACGAGATAGTATAGAAATAATCATTGATGAAGTTGAACGATTACAAGTTTACCTACACCACTCATGCTAGGTTCATGAACAAGTGTTCATGAACCACACCCAACTTCAAAGTATCATGCTCTAAGCTCTCTCTCAAACATACACTCATTTCTTTTACAAATGAAAGACCAAACTATATATTCTAACTAGACAATGGCAAACTAGTAAATACTAGTGACTAGTGACATAAATAATACAACAATAAATAATAAAATCACTAATGCCAAGTCTTCGGTTAGTGAGAGTCTTCGAGTCATAAACTTCACCGCATGTTGTGCAAACGGTCAAACGGTAAGTGGTACGCTGAGTTTCATCACACCAAATCTCGAACTCGTCGGTCTCGGGAATTCCCAACAATCTCCCCCTATTTGGTTGATGAACAAACGGATAAATAACTCAACTCTAGTGACAATCGGTTCCCTTGTATTCTTGCAACTTGACTTCAAGACAATCTTCAAACGGTTTCAAATCTTTCACTTAACCATTTTCCTTTGTGAAGCTCCCCCTAAGATAAAGAATTGTTCTTCTTCTAGCCCCAAAGCAATAAAAAGGCCCGTTAGGGTGTTTACCACAAATAACATGCACACTATGTTTAAGGATGCCAGCATCATCCTAAGTGTAGTTAAAGGTAAACAAGATAAAGGATCAAAGAAAAATTAGAGAATTAATCCCATAATTCAACCGTCTTGAAAATACTTGCCAAGAATACCAAACCGATGCATCACCCAAAGATAGTACCACTTCAAATAAATTACCTCAACAAGTCATAAGCTTCTAACTTTGCCTTTGTTTTTACCATAACAACGATGGCTCAAGGACTCTTCGAGAATTAGAACTTAATCCAACGATCGCAAACAAAATCTTCAATGTAGAAAAACTTTCAAACTAGCATATTTTCTTCAATTTTGAACCGGCTTCTAAACACGTCTGCTTATAACGAAGCAAGTATCAAAAAGAAAATTAAGTTTGATTCTACAAGTGTACCTTGGTTGTACACCAATTTGTTGCGTTGGATTTAACGGTTTGCACCCGTTAGACTTGTAGTAATTTTTTGCAATATAACAGTAGCATACTGTTATAACATTCTGCTCAAATCTGTCTTCAAATCTGATATGGCCCAAACAGATTTAACTAAATCATCAGGCCCAAATTGATTCCTTTGAATAATAAAGCAGCAGCCCAACTGAAAAAGAAAAGATAAGCAGGCCCAATCGAATTTCTTGGTCAGCAGCCCAACGTGACCAAAAACAAACAGGCCCACCTCAATTTCTTTTAACCTGCAAAGAGAAAGAGGTTCTCTTTTTGTGCCCTAGACCAGATTCAGACAGAAGCAGCAGCAGCCATTAACGGCTTGAAGAATCTCCGGCCAACTGAGCCATTTCCGGCGACCTTTAGGAGTGAACAGAAGCAACTCCGGCGACCTAGAGCAAACACAGGTCAGAAAGGTTGAATCGGAGGCAAGAATCGGCGACCAAGGTGTTCCTCTGGAAGTTTCGGAGTTAGTCCGGAACTTTTTCAGTTCCTCCGGAACTTTTCTGGTTACACCAAGTGGTTGCTCCGGAACAATTTTCAGTTCCTCCGGAACAATGATAGTTACTCCGGAACAATTTTTCTCCCGGAACTTGGGTTAATTCGGAACAAAACCAGTTCCTCCGGAGCTTCGGTTTCCCTCGGAACAAACTCACAGAATGGTTCCCTCTGAATACTGTAATTACTCCGGAACAGGAGATTACCTCGGTGGTTTTCGAGTTCCCCCGGAACTTGTGAGTTGAGCCAGAAGTAAAGGTTACCTAGGAAAGTCTCGAGTTCCTCCGGAACTATGAAGTTCCCTCGGAACAAAGAGCTCTCGGGAAGAAGGTTTTCTTCCGGATTTAGGTTCTCACGGAAAGAGATGAAGAACCAGAACGAGCATGCTTCTCCCACACGTACCTGGGTTTTCTTTTTCGTAGGAATGGTCGAGCCAAACTTCCGGTTGAAAACATGTGATCTTTTCTGGTGAATGTTCTGTCGGAAAAGAGGTACACTTCTTCACGGACTTGATTACCAAAAAGAAATTGATAGAGATGCATGGGGAAACGATATGCAACTTTCTCAATTGATTTTCTTGAACCACGACAAAAAGAAAAGTCAGCTCATGAAACTTATCTTCTTCCATATTCCTAGTTAATGAGCCATCACAATCAACCTTGACCTAGTCAAACCATCCATACCTCATCGTGTGAAGACTTTAAGCCGTAACCCTCGTTGTTTGTATTTGACGGAAACCCAACTCTCAACTCGTTGATAAAACCCGAATAACAACCAATATGATATAACCCATTTTCTCTCAAAAAAATAAGAACCGTAAAGACCGATATACCGAGCTGCAGTCTCGTGGCTTTTAATCCTTCATCACTTGTTAATAAAAATTAACATAAACACATAACAATAATCAATAAAAAATCTGCTAATTGATTAAAGAAGGTTGAGTGTTTGGTGATGAGAGAGAAAAGATTAGGGTGGTTGGCAAAAAGGTGAAGTAGAGTTGCTACTTTTACAAAAGTCAGTGAGGTAAGTATGGGCTATACTTCTTTCACTATTCACCTTTTTGGGTTTTAATTTGTTTTCCAATTAATATAATCAAACAAATGACCAAATAACTATCTTCATGCTTGAAGATCTCTGGAAAACACTTGAACATTTGGGTGAGTTTGAAAGAACTCAAGAACTCATATTATATTTGTGTGACAATTTCAACACAAAAACCCAAAGTTCAAAAATAAAAACATCTCTATTTGTTACAAAAACAAGCAAGATAACACAAAGTTGAAGAAACCAACCAAATTGTTGCGTTTTCTTCGACCATGGTCTGATGCCAATTGTAGAAACCGGGGTCGGTGAGCCAAGCCAAACCCCGATGGCACAGCGGAAGCGGATCGGAGACTTTGTGAGCTTCGTCTTTGTAGAACAAATAAACACCAAGAAGAACATAAGGAACCGGATCTTCAACAATGGTGTTGTGAGATGTGATGATGATGATGAGGATAAAATAGAAGTAGTGATAAACGAGATAGTATAGAAATAATCATTGATGAAGTTGAACGATTACAAGTTTACCTACACCACTCATGCTAGGTTCATGAACAAGTGTTCATGAACCACACACAACTTCAAAGTATCATGCTCTAAGCTCTCTCTCAAACATACACTCATTTCTTTTACAAATGAAAGACTAAACTATATATTCTAACTAGACAATGGCAAACTAGTAAATACTAGTGACTAGTGACATAAATAATACAACAATAAATAATAAAATCTCTGTGAGAATTGTATGCGGAAATAAACCGAAGAACTCAATCAAAAGAATCAAAATCAAAGGGCAAACGATCGCAAATCTTATTGATGAACAAAGAAAGAAGAATCTATGATTACAATGAAAAACAGGAAAGGAATTGAGCAACTGAATTAACTCTCTCCTCTCGATCCCAAATCTCAGCTTTAAAAAGCTGTTAACAAGAGATTAACCAAACTAATTTGGAACTTGACATCTTTAGTCCCTGCACCTTTCACTTTTGCGATCTTGTCAAAAATAGCCCAAAGTTTACCAACACTAAACTCAGTCAACATTAGTTGACTCAGCCCATTCTAATCCCTTTATAATTCTGATAGAACTGATCAGCATCATCTAGTACCAAAGGTCACATTGACTTGTGCACTATGATGTGCCTTTCAAGAACTATCACAACTATAGGACAAGAATACAGAAGAAAAATACATCTTTGGTTTATAAAATGATTGATCTCATTTCTATACAACTTCACAATCTCCACCTTAGAGATGAGATCAATAATAGCATAACCTTCACTAAGTAATATCAAGTACCTCCTTACAGAATTCAAACTTAGCTTTAGGCACTGACTTAGTCAAGTAGTCAGCAGCATTATCACAAGACTTAACATACTCTGCAAGCACCTCCTTAGACTCAAGTATATCTCTGATAAAATGCAATTTTACACTAATATGCTTACTTCTATTGTGAAACATGTGATGCTTTGACAGATGTATAGCTCCTGAATTGTCACATTTTATTACAGCAGCACCAGTTTCAAAACCCAATTCAGTAACTAAGCCTTTTATCCAAATGGCTTCTTTGACTGCCTCAGTTAAAGCTACAAACTCTGCCTCGGTAGTTGACAAGGCTACTACCTTTTGCAAAGTAGACTTCCAACTCACTGTACCTCCAAAAACCTTAAAGACATAACCAGTAACAGACCTGCCCTTGTCAAGATCATTTGCAAAGTCACTATCAACAAATCCTGATACAACAGTACTATCTTTTGCAAAGTTTCTGCCAAAAGTCAACCCTACTTCTTTTGTACCATTTAAATACCTCATCAACCATTTTACACCTTCCCAATGATGCTTTCCAGGATTACTAATGTATCTACTCAAAACACTTACAGCATTGCCTATATCAGGCCTAGTGCACACCATAAGATACATTAGACACCCTATAGCATTTGCATAAGGTACTTTAACCATATACTCATTTTCTTGTTCAGTGCTAGGACAGTCACTCAAAGAAAATTTCAAATGCATGGCCAATGGTATAGAAACTGGTTTGCTACCACTCATATAAAAAGTATCCAATACCTTTTTGATATACTTTGTTTGAGTAAGCCTTAACAATCCTGCATCCCTGTCTCTGGTTATTTCCATTCCCAATATCTTCTTGGCTTCACCAAGATCCTTCATTTCAAATTCTTCCATAAGAATTTTCTTAGTTTCTTCAATTTGTTTGATATCTTGACAGGACACCAACATATCATCTACATAAAGCAAGAGATAAACAAATTTAGAATGTTCATATTCTTTAAAGTATATACAACAGTCATAGGCACTTCTTTTAAAACCCTTTGATAACATATAGTCATCAAATCTTCTATACCACATTCTTGGTGACTGTTTCAATCCATATAAGGATCTTTGCAGCAAACAGACCTTATCCCCTTTGACCTCATAACCAGGTGGCTGTTTCATATAAATTTTCTCATCCAAGTAACCATGGAGAAATGCAGTCTTTACATCCAATTGATGTAATTCATAATTGTGTAAAGCTGTGATGGATAACATGATTCTAATAGAATTATGTTTCACAACTGGTGAGAAGATTTCTGTGTAGTCAACCCCAGCCTTTTGAGTAAACCCCTTGGCCACTAGCCGAGCTTTAAATCTAGGACTTTCATTTTGCAAGCCTTCCTTAACCTTGTATAACCATTTACAATCAACCAACTTTTGACCAGGTGGCTTATCCACTAAAACCCATGTATCATTACTCATTAAAGAATTCATTTCTTCATTCATTGCTGTTATCCATTTATCCCTGTTGTCTGAACTGATGGCATCTTCATAAGTAACAGGATCTGCTTCAATTTGTTCTGCTACATTAAACACAAAAGCAGATAGACTATCTTCATCTCTAAATCTCATGGGCTTGACTATTACCCTCCTGGTTCTATCTTTGGCTATTGTATATGTAGTTTGACTACTACTTGGACTGTTTCTACTCTCACCAACCACTTCCTTTTCTCCACCTTCAGGTTCGGAATGCTCCACCTCATTTGAAACTCTTCCTTCACTTGAGTTCAACACCTCCACCTGAGTTTTATCTCCCTTCATGATGTCTTTATAAAACACATTCTCTTGGAATGTTACATCCCTGCTTATGATTATTTTAGCACCACCATCTTCCACTTTCCACAACCTGTATCCCTTAGTGCCCTCAGGGTAACCCAGCATCACACACTTCACAGCTCTAGGTTCTAACTTACCTTGACTCACATGAGCATAACCTATAGACCCAAACACCTTTAAATGACTATATTCTGGTTTCTCTCCTGTCCAGACTTCCAAAGGTGTCCTCTTATTAATTGCTGTTGAAGGGGTTCTGTTTATCAGATATGTAGAGGTGGCTAAAGCCTCAGCCCAGAATGTTTTAGGCATACCAGAACTTATAAGTAAACACCTTACTTTGTTTAGTAAAGTTCTGTTCATTCTTTCTACCAACCCATTTTGTTGGGGATTACCTGGTACAGACAAATGCCTAGCTATTCCATACTTCTTACAATAGCTATCAAATTCTTTATTACAAAACTCTAGGCCATTGTCAGTCCTAAGTTTTTTCACTTTTCTTTCTGTTTGAGTTTCAACAAGTACCTTCCATTCCTTAAACTTGTTGAATGTTTCATCTTTGGTCTTTAATGGGAAGGTCCAAACTCTCCTAGAACAATCATCAATGAGAGATAAGAAATACCTTGCACCTCCTGCAGAGGTGGTTCTTGCAGGGCCCCACAGATCTGCATGGATGTAATCCAACAACCCTCTAGTAACATGATGGCTTCTTGTGAACTTTACCTTGTGTGACTTTGCAAGAACACAATGTTCACAAAATCCATGGTCAGTGCTTTGTATATTACCAAGAACCTTTGCCTTTTCCAACTCTTGTAATCCCTGACCACTTATGTGACCCATTCTTCTATGCCACAGAACGCCATCTTCACACCTGGTAGACTCTACATTTGCAGCCTCACCACAAGAAACATTTCCATCAAGAAAATATATCTTATTACTCTTCCTGGACCCTGTGAATAGAACCATATTCCCTTTAACAACCTTTGCCTTGCCATTCTTTAAAGAAACATGACAACCTTCATCCTCCAGTGTTCCCAAGGATATCAAATTCCTTTTTAATGCAGGTATATATCTTACCTGTTCAAGATTGACAATAGTTCCATTTGAGAGATTAAGAACTACATTTCCAATTCCTTGTATCACACAAGGCCTATCATCACCAAGCTTAACAGGCCCAAGATTTTTAACCTCCAACTGTTTGAAATACTCCTTATGAGGAGTCATATGATAGCTACAACCAGAATCTAGAATCCACTCAGATCTTGATTCTCCTTGAGTAACTACTAGCACTTCAGAGCTATCATATCCATCAGTTGAAACTTCAGGAGATGAATTATAGTTATTGTTCTTGAACTTCCCAAACTCTGCCTTCTTTTTCTTCCATTCAGGACAGTCCTTCTTAAAGTGTTTGTCAGATTGACAGACAAAACATCTTCTCTTGCCTTTGGACTTAGATCTTGCCACTCCTTTCTGTTTGCTTTTATTGTTTCTGAACTCAGATCTTCCCCTAGTAATCAACACTTCTGGTCCTTCATCTTTTATGTCTGAATTATTTTTCTTCTGCAATTCTTTTGAATTCATTGCAGCAAGAACTTCTTCCATAGAGAGAGAGTCCCTTCCGAACATCATAGTATCAACAAAGTGTTCATACTCATTGGGCAATGAAGATAGGAACATAATAGCTTGATCTTCATCTTCTATTGTAACATCTACATTCTCAAGATCAAGAGTCATCCTATTAAACTCATCGATGTGATTCTCTAGTGACGTACCAGGAACCATTTTAAAAGTGTACAACCGCTTCTTCATATACAGCCTATTGGCCAAAGACTTGGTCATGTACAACCCTTCAAGCTTCATCCACAACCCTGCTGCTGTGGTTTCCTTTGAAACTTCTCGAAGAACCCGATCCCCTAGACTCAGAATCAACGCACTATGAGCTTTATCAAGCATCTCTTTTCTTTCTTTTTCCGATAAGCCTTCCGGCAAATTGGCCTCGCCCTTCAATGCATCAACAATGCCCTGATGCACCAAAATTGCACGCATCTTGAGCCTCCAAAGATTAAAGTCGTTTCTCCCATCGAACTTATCAATGTCGAATTTAGTCGTCGACGTCACCATTCTTCAATTGACAATCAAGTACAGACTTGATTAGGTCTTCGAAATCGAGCCAGCGCTCTGATACCAAT
>JBCNJP010005697.1:0-30778 GCA_039602395.1 Deinandra increscens subsp. villosa
TGATAATGATAACATGATTTGTGTACGATTGTTAGAAAGGAATGTGATAATACTATTTTTGCATATGATAGTTAGATTGGAGTGTGAATGAAGTATGTAGGGGAAAGTTACATGAATGAAATCATGTACGCTATAGAATGTCAATGATAAGTATAGTAAAATCCTACTTGTATGAATCGTGTAGGATTGAGTTGGGAATTTTTCTAGAATGATGGGATCCTACCGGCATATGTCGTGAAGGACAATGATGTAAGAGTGTATGTGTGGTCTATCTGAGTTGTGATAATAAATAATATGTAAATGAAAAAGATGTAAAATTCTACTTGTGCTGACAAGGTAGAACGAAGTGTGATACAGGAGTAAATGTTGGAACTCTATTTGTATCCACAAGTAGAGAACGAGTGTGGGAATGTTAAGTGATTTGAAAGTCTACATGCTTGGGTAATGTAGAAAAAAGTGCATGTATGGAGAAAGCGGATAATCTCTACCTTGTGACAACTAAGTAGGGTAGTGTATGTGTTTAATCTCTATTGAGTTAGCTGAAAATAGAATTTAAAGGTGGAGAATATTGGGTGGGAAGAATTTATTTTATGATAGCAAAATAGAAAGGGGGTCTAAGTTGTATGTAATACTATACATGGATCTACTTTGTGTTAATTGAGTAGAGAAATAAATGTTGTATATGGCAAGTGGAGATGCCTACTTGTGTAAACCAAGTTAGAAGGACGGATAGATGAAATTCGATCGAAGGCAATGACATGGGTATGTATAAACCTATCAAGATTATAAGGGTGATATACGAGTGAATGACAAGATGAATTGAGTTTCATGTAAAATGATGGCAAAGCATGTCAAACTACAAATGTGAGTGAATGTGGAAGGTTGAATAAAGGTTGTGAGTGATGTCATAGCAATCAGGTTTAGGGAAGGATACGAAGTGGATGTGAATTTAAAAAGGGGGAATATAAGATAAGACTTTAAACAATGGAGAGTGTTATAGTGATGATGACTTGTTAAACTATCATTACCAAGTGGTAAGGCTTATGGGTGACCAAGATGAAGTAAGGGTAAGTGTGTGGAAAGATGTTTAGTCACGAATTGACGATTTCAAGAAGGTAGATGGAAGTAAAGGAGTGAACGGAAATAGCTTTATTATAAGTGTAGGATGCAGTTTCGAGGACGAAACTCCCTTTAAGGGGGTAGATTTGTAACATCCCGAAATCTGAACTGATTTAAAAATATTATTCCATTGCGAGTATGGGTCGGGTATGAGCGGTTTAATAATAACCCGACATGTTTAATGGAGTGAAGTTTTTTTGTATACCTAGGTGGCTAATGCTTGAATGTACTAGTCAAGAAAGATGAGGGTGTTATATGTGAAATATAAGTTAGTGGTTAAAACTTAGCAAAATGCCATTATAGAGGGGGGTAGTATGCACTTAAAGGAAACTTGAAGAAACAAAAAGAAAAGCAATTGGGGAGGTCGTATTCTGTTGCTGGGAACCGAATTCCACCCCCATCCTCCTCAAAAATTCGTGATCCTCAATTGGAAGGAAAGAGGCTGCGATTTTTAGGGGTTTTGCAAGATTCTTGAAGCTAGAGACCTTCCTAAATTCTTGTAAGTTGTTATGTAGAAAAACCTCATCTTCTTGCATGTTTGGGAATTCGAAATCTATGGTAGAATGCGTGATTGAGGCTGCGATTTTAGGGCTATTATGTTGTATAATGTTTATGTGAGGTTATACAAGCTTGTATGCTAAGTTTTGTTGTGTTAACATCAAGATTTGGGAGGGTGAAACAATAAATACGAATTTTGGGTATTCAATGGGGAAAATTTGTTATCCAAGATGTAGTGGCAAGATTGAATACTCAGATCTGAGTTATAATGTGTTAAATGTGGTCTATAAGATTCATAGAATGAGATATTAAAGTGTTATGAAAGATTTGGTTTAGAACATAAGCAATCTAAGTTGAAATATGCTTGTTGTGATAATGCACACCAAGTGTTTGTGAAAATGCCTAAAAGAGATGTTGAAATTGAAAGTAGGTTATTTTGATGGGATTAAAAGTGGTGTAATGCTTGAGAATTATGTTTGATCAAGTTGTGAATTTTTAAGCTAAATGCTTAATTATTTATAGGTAAAGTTGGTGGAAGTTCAAGCCGTCAAGGAATGCGAAAATGAAAGATTCGAGGTAACATATAAGTGGTTAAAGTTGTTTGTTGCAATTACATATATATTATTATGTGATTTGACCGTGAATGAATTATGAGTTAGTGGGATAACATAGATGATTATATGATGTTCGGTGCGTAAAACAATATAGGATGTTTGTAGTTATATGAAGGCTATAACATCGTATAGAAGTGTAGGATGGTATAATAGTGACTCGTTTGGGGTTTGATTGTGTTGAGTGACCCGATTGGGTTTGATTGCGATAAGTGACATGTTGGGTGTGATTGTGATGAGTGACCCGTTTGGGTATATTAGCAGTAAATAACCCATTTGGATTATGATTGTGTTTATATATGTTACATGTTAAGCGTAAGAATGTGTTAAATGGCCGGTTGGACAAAATGCTAGAGAACGAACCCGTAGGAGGCAATGTGGGAAGATGATGTATGTGTAATCATGTGGTAGATTGTAATGTGACCCGTAAGGGTAAAGATGAAGGTATATAACCTTTATGTGTTAGACTAACAGCTGTAATGTGACCCATAGGGATAAGCTGAATGCATATAACTTTTGTGTGTTACACTAAAAGTTGTAAGGTAACATGTAGCGGTTTACTTATGTGCATTAGATAGTGAGGTGCAAATGGATATCGATGTTAGCATTAGATGGTGTCAAAGTGATTGGATTGGTAGTATTGAGAATTTGAGATGTTAGTCATGATACATGACCCAATCGATGCAGGAAGATGATTGTGACCCATATGGGTTGAGCTGAATAATGGCGGAAAGATGATTTTTGGTCATAGACCTAAATTGGTCCTAACGTGTGATCAAGTTGTTTGGCTCAATGTTTAGGTGCCAAAGGAATAATATGATGAAACAATTGCAAGAGAAAGTATGTGTTATAAGTTGTTTAGATGATTAATGTGTTAGCGGATCAAACGGGTTGGGTAAGGTGTCATCAATACCCGACTCGTGAAACTAATATGTTTTTAGTGAATGGTGTAAAGTCCTCTTGATTTCAGGTATTAGAGAGTTCATGGCATCAACTATGGCATTGAAACTCATAAAAAGGAACCAAGATGTAAAATGCTGAAAAAATGGCTAAGTATGGAAAATACAGCCTGGAGCCCTAGAAATTTGGCTCCAGGCGTATCGCCTGGGACAACAGGAGCTCCAAGCGATATACTTGGAGTAACTGTCCGAAATTTTCCTTTTGTTTCTTGTTTTTAATTGATGTCTTGTGGTGAAAGTTGTTATGTGCCATTAATACTAATGTGTTACTAGTATTTTTGGCAGGTAGAACTTAGTAACGGGTCAAGATCGAATCGAATGGCTATGGAACCGAGCACCACATATTTTGGGAACTACATGTCATGTTTTGATGAAATGAATGTTTTGTAACCATATGGTGATGAAACTGATTGTGTTTAACACTATGATATGTAAATGAGGGGTAATGATGGGTGAAATTTCTTAACTAAATGAAGAAATTTTCTAACTTTGATTTTCTAATGACGTTTAAACTTGTTAAACGGGATGGGGCCTTACATCTCACGCGTCACCGGCGGCGGCGATGGCGTTGGTTTTCTGGGCAGGCTCACTGTAAACCCCGTCTAAATTCTGGTTCGAATTCAAAGCATTCCCGAGTTCAAAAATTAGATTCAGTTGTACTATCTGATAAAATTATGTGTGATTATCAGATCTAAATCGACATTATTACATCTGACGCCATTAGAATTCCTTGTACTCCTCCATCGTTAACCTATGAAAATGATACCGGAGAACCGCCATCGTAGTCTCACCTCTGAAAATGGCATCGATTTTGATTGATTTCACGGCATCCGACCACCATCACGTTACCAGTGACAACATCGCATCATCACCCCCCCAAACCATTCAGTCGCCTGAAACTATAAGGACGGTGGTCCCAGCTCAAACCCATAGTAGATTCGCCTCTTCGCAACGTCAAAGTCGCCGCCTATAGGCACACGGTGGAACCCTAACTGCTACCTATGGTCGCCGCCGCTAGATCTTGTTGCTCGCGACTGTGTGACACCCCAAGATTTGTGTATCTGTCCACATGATAGAAAGAGGAGAATAAAGGTGTTGTTGTACTTGTGATCAGTGACGGGTCGGTGGTGCCGATGTTCAGATGGTGGCAGGTGGATCTGGTGGTATAGTTGTCGTAGGTGGGGGTAACCAAATGTAGTGAATGAGTATAAGGTAGGGTTTTGCAAACCTTTTTTAGTTAAAAACATATAAATTTACATAAATAGTCCCTGATATGTAAAATGACTTATATGCCCTTTAATTTAACAGAAAATTTTAACTCCGTTAGGCCCCGGGACTCAAATAGCAAAGAAATACAAACCTCAGACTTCCAGGTGAAAACGAACCTTTGGACTCAATTCAAAAAGGTTTACAAACCACAGGGACGCAATCCGTAATTAACTCCAAACTTTTTTTTCACATAAAACTCACCGTCCTCATTTCATCTGGATGTTCGGATTACATAGGAGAGTTTAGACACATGAACCCACGTTCCAATATTCTAGAGAAATAACTAACCTACCTGGTTAAAAATACTGGAAACAAATATTACAAAGAAAAATAAAATAAAATAAACGTAATTAATAAAGATGCATAAATTAATGACGTAAGATGTGCATGGCTTCATGGGTGTTTATCAATTCATCATCGAGCATCCTCCGAGTTTTCATGGAGAACCAATTCTACCTAGTCGACCCATATTCCATTTGAGATATCGGCTACATCCGACCAGGGCCAACCCTGGGCATGGGCCAACTGGGCTCCAGCCCAGGGCATCAAATTAAGAAAGGGGCATGGGTTTTATGTCATTATGTGGATAGGTTTTGCGATCAAGGAATAAGGAACGACGGGAGAAACTGAAACGACATGAATTGCGATCGTCGGCCATCACTTATGCACTCTATCTACGTTGTTTCTTATGTCTGTTTTGATTATAAATCTGGTTCCTTGGCTGCTATACTCTGCATCTTGTGCTGGATTGCTAGTAGTTTTCTTGCAGGTCTCCTAGGGTTTCAATTGGCATGGAATGTAACTTTTAATTGCATTCTTTTAAAACTTATTTGACATGAAATTGATCTGGGGTTTGCTTATTTGTTTTATTGATTGATGGAATTTGATGATTTGATTTGTTAATTGAAGTTATGATATTGATGTGGACTTTATTTAGGATTTTCTTGTTGTATTTTTTGCCCTAATTGATGAGTATATAAGGTATCCTCAATAAAAAAGAAAGCAACTTTAATCGATAAACAGAACAATTTTCTTGTTGTATTTTTATTTGAGGTTAGGCCAGTTAAGCTTCATCATTTGCAAGATAATTATAAATTTTATGAAAATTGGAACATTCTCTTTTTCAAGAAGGATTTCAAGTTAAAGTTACTTATTTGTTCATAATCAGTACTTGTTTGGTCCACAAGATTCTGTTATGTATCTTCAAGAAAATTTGTCAAACAGTTGAACAACTTAAAACATGTGTCGAGTCAAATTTATAGTTTTCACGAGTGATAAGGAGTTTCCCGTAATATTTTCTTACGGGTCGGATCATGTTGACCCGCAACATTTAGCTATCCAAAAATGCTTAAACATTTTGTGTTGTACTATTTAAAGTTTTTAACAGGGACAAATTTTTGACTCACGCCCTGAGCATCCAAATTCTCAGGACCGGCCCTGCATCCAACCCATTACCTGCATCTGACCCGTATATGATCACAATTACAAATGTTTTAAAACCCGATTTTGAAGTTGAACCGGAAAAAGTTTTCGGAGACGGTCGGACCGGTTAGACCGGCTGGTTCAACTGGTTAGGGGATTTTAATATATATTTTTGTAAAAATGCTAATAAATTTATACACTCCAACAAAAATAGTTAAAATGCAATTTTAATTACTAAAAAAATAATACCAACAATAGTGCCGCATATGATGGCAATGATTTATATATATTACAATTGTGAATGGCTTGGCACTCACAAAATTCACTATTCATATGTTTTGACCAATGGTAGTATGTTATGTGTTGTGTTTTTTGTTTTTTTTTCTTTTTCTTTTTTTTTCTTTTACTTTTTATGCTACCACTCTTCTTTTGACACGCGTGTCTCTTCTTTTGACATGTGTCTGTATTTTTTTTCAAGGCTTAAGCATTATGTACAACATTTTTAGAGTTTTCGACTTTGCCTACGACTTTTTTTTATAATTTTATACTTTGACCACAAAGCTTTTAGATTTTTACATTTCATACCATTTAACTTTTCTACTTTCGTCTTTTAGTATAAATGTTATATTTTTATATTTTGACCACGAAACTTCAAGACTTTTAAGTTTTACAGTCCTTAACTCCATTTTTTTAAGGCTTAAGCATTATGTACAACACTTTTTGACCACTGCTTTTTTATATTTTTATACTTTGACCACGAAAATTTTTAACTTTTACATTTCATACCCTTTAACTTTTCTACTTTCGTCTCTTTAGTATAAATGTTACACTTTTATATTTTGACAACGAAACTTTATGACTTTTAAAATTTATACTCCTTAACTTTTTTATTTTGACGGAAAAATGGGTGGCCCGCCACGAAGCGCGGGCGGGTCACCATCTTGTTAGTATGAATGACAATGGTACTTATGTAATCACACTGATGTGTAATCCAATCGGCGAACTACGAGTCTGAGCCCTGCCGGAGGT
The DNA here is from genome assembly GCA_039602395.1 of Deinandra increscens subsp. villosa. Lineage (NCBI taxonomy): Eukaryota > Viridiplantae > Streptophyta > Magnoliopsida > Asterales > Asteraceae > Deinandra > Deinandra increscens. Next base: position 6,908 of record JBCNJP010005697.1, read on the forward strand.
CTAAGGGTGCGTGACCGCCTTCGGGTCATCAAGCCCGTAATCCACCACAATAATGTATGTGATCAATTGTTTAGGTCAGGTGGACTAAACTCGATCACAAGTTAAGTGGCTGCTATGAAGTTGAAATAGGATTAAAAATTATTATTGTTTCTATGTCGATTAAAGTCACAAAGTGTATGGTAAAGGTGAAATGTTAAATTTACAAGACTATATGATCTAACTAATGAATCTCTCATAATGTGTTACTGTGTTACTGATTATGACTTGAAACATGATAAGGCGAACCATGATAAGGTAACGACAAATATAAAGGGCATAATGCATTAATGTGTTGAAAATTTTAAATTGCGGGTGAAAGTGTGAAAACGTAATAGTAGGTAGTAGTGTGATCTTGAAGTAGTTAAAGCCGTGTTTGACGTGCCATAAGCTAGTTTATCAGCTAGCTTTTGAAAAGCTAGTTGGAATAGCGTTTCAATTAGCTTTTATAATATTTTCAGTTTTACCCTTCCCTAATATATTGTTTTTAAACTTTAATTTATTTATATACATGTACATTAATGTCATTTTACATTTTGCAGCTAGTTTATCAGCTAGTTTCTACCAAACGTTATTTTTTATCAACTAACTTATGGTTTATCAGCTAGCAGCTAGCTAACAGCTAGATAGCTTATAGCTTATTAGCTAGCTCATCAGCTAGCAGCTAGTTTTTCAGCTACTGCGTCAAACACAACCTAAGTATGTGAAGATAAATTTGAAAATTAAGATGTGATAGATTGTATCTAGTATAACTTGATTGATAATTACACTCTGTATATAAATACAAATGTTTTGTAAAACACTTTAATAATTTGATTGTACATATATAAATGTTTGTAAAAGGATGAAATTATATGCATACATGTTATGATTAAGAAAAATACGAGACAAAATTGCAAAAAGAAAAAGAAAAAAACAAACAAACATTGCATCTTATCATAAAAGTAAGGGTGCTACAAGTTGCCTTTAACATCTTAAAACATTGGGTTCGAATGTCTCATAAATAAAAGAAAAAATCATATAAATATTAAATATGTTTTTTTTTAACGGCTAATTTTATTTTACACCAACTTTCACTATGTTAAGCTTTGAACCTTGGTATCTCCCCAAAGAGACTTTGTCCCTTACCACTAGGCTACAAAGTGTTATAATATTAAATATGTTCTAATATGTAAAAGTAGTTATTCTAATTTCTTTCTTATTTTAATTAAATAATAATTAATTAAAACGAGTTGATTACTTTAAAATGATCAACTTTTTTTAACTGTTTAAAATGACCAACTTAATAAATGAATTAGAACAAGTGGGTCGACCCGCGCTTCGCCGCGGAGCCGGACCATTTCAGAAAGTCGGCTAGCCAAACTGTGTGACGGTTGCCTCGTAAGTGAATTTCATTTCCTGCGATAATGAAACATATAATTATAATTAAAAAAACTGAGTAATATTTTCTATTTAACTTGTTGTAATCAGTAGCATTGTCAAGTTCAACACCTTTACATCCCATGTTATAAACCCAACTTGTATCTATCAAATTAATTCTTTTTTTTTTTGTTTTTCATTTCCATGAACCCAGTTCTTTCATCAAAATCAAGGTTCTAAAATTTTCATCAAATTTAAGATGATTATCTAACATGAAAGTGAACTTACCTACCTTGGGGCTCCTCCTTTCCAATAATTATATTTACCTTCCCAAACCCCACCTTTCCAATAATTATATTTACTGCCCGACTCCTCCTTGATCTTTGTTTGTTACATCAACACCATAGGCATACCCCTGTTTCATATCCATCATGATCTTTAGTAGTTGCAACTTAGTGTCTTCAATGCCACTACAAAAATAAATAAGAAACTGTTTTAATATTTAATCCTTAATGAGTAAACAATAAGAACCAAAATTAATCCTTAATGAGTAAACAATGAAATCCAACAAAGAATCATCTTCATGCAAAGTAATTATTTTGAATAACTATCAGTTTTGAAGGGATGCAAGATAACAATTGACTTGATATGGCAAAAGGAGGAATGGAGTCAATGGACAGTAAATTGTTTTTAGGCCAATCCAAGCAGTGACTTGTTTTGACAAACTAAATAATAAAATCTGATATAAAGATAAAGTTGGGGTGTAGTGTATTACCGTTTTCCAGTAGCGTAAGACAATCAACAAAGTGGAACTATGAACTGGGCTAGTGGGCTGGATTGGATAGTTTAGACCTGATATAACAAAATGAGGCAAACATTAGAGTTTACACGAACTATGACTCTATATATAAAACATGTGAGTCAGCCTTTGAGGTCTAGCTTTTTCAAACCAATATTTAGGAAAATCAAGCAAGCAAATGATGATTGTAAAGTATATATATTTAAATAATGTAATCATGTAAATCTTACCATATATACAGGTTAATCCCTCTTTCCTTCCGAATGCATCACCCACTCCTCGTCAATTATCGCATACCTCGCTCCAGATGTACCAAAATCCATCCCCAAATTAAGCTTTGCCACATCTTCAACATCAGTAGTTAAATGTGCTTTACATTTACTCCTCTGGAATCGCATTCCCCTTCTTGTTTCTGATCTATGCTGATCTGAATTACAAATATCATGAAACACAATCACAGATTAAGTAAGATGAAAGCTCAGGTGACCAAAATCAGGTACATTAAGTCGAAAGAAATAATTAATATGGTGGTGTCAAACCAATAATGCAGAAGTAAAAGGAGCACAATTGATACCTGATGGCGTTCTCTTCCAAAAAGGGCTTCCCAATACCGCATTTCCTATGGCGTTAAGCGTCGTACTGTTCCTTCTTTAGCACTGCCCTGAGCTTGACCCTTCTTTAGCGACACACATAGGATGATAACAAACAGCATAATCAACATGAAGGCCTAAGGCATAGGCTAAAGAAAGATACATCAGTTGAATAGACAGTAAAATACATGAGCAAAAAACAGCAACAAAGAAGAAACATTTGAGCAAATAGCACCTAACAAAGCACAACAGAATTAACAGCAGGCCAAAGGTACAACATTTGGTAAAAAGGCAACCAAATTCTCGCAAATTGTATCAGGAAACAAAAAGGGACCACAAACACACATACGCACACCGAATATACTATTTATGTTAGACTATAAGATGTTACAGAAAACTTACAAAGTGCAAGACCATTTCCTTCCCTCAAATAACCTGCAATATTTTTTTAAAAGAAGAAGCATGATAAGAACACATATATGCATACCGGATATACTATTTAACATATAAATAAGCATTTGCTAATAGGCTGTTTATAATGTGTTTAAAAGAAACATGATAACAGAACATGTATGTATACCAAATCCTCAAACGAAACTCACCAACAGCAACGGTAAAGATATGCTTCAGACAACCTGCAAACAAAAGAGATCTGTGCTGAGTTCGAATCATTACCTGCTCTAAGTCGGTGCTGAGTTCAGATCATACGAAAACCTATGAAAATGAAGAAAGAGGACCAGATTGGCATGTTTAGGTTTGGAAATAAGAAAAAGCAAAAGAAATGAATGTGCTAATTAAGATTACAATATTCTTACAAAAAAATGTTAACACCAAAAACTATTGGTTCATAACCCAATAAAAGCACCATTAACATTACCCTATCCTACCATATGGAGATGTCATGATGAATCATGACCCGTTGCTATTTAATGGGAAAATGGCTGTAAAAATGGCTGGTGGGTCAAAAAATTCCTAGATGAAAACTCTAAAAATTATCATTAACATAAACTAATGAAAACCATTCCTAGCATATGTAGATATGCCTAATAAAAAGGGTTTAAAGTAAGGTAAGTAAGTTACCGCTACAATCACCTGAAAGTAAGCATGATTAAAGACATCTCTAACAAAACGGGTCAGAAGAGCTATAAATCCCAGCCATTGCAGGAGCAGGAGTTCGACCCAAATTATTAATACCATATCATTAGCCAAATGATTAAAGAAAAGGCCGTGTGAAATAAAATTTGAGATATAGTGAGTGATATTGTTACCCACAATAGGGCCCCCTTTGTGGTAAAGAACCTAGGCAAATGTAGAAAGTAGTATACCCCAACATCTATCAATCCTGCAAGAACTAAATTAAACTCATAAATAGGTATTGTATTATAGTTTTACCTCTTCGTGCTGAAGAAGGCTTTGAAGCTGCAAAAGAGAGGCAAATTACTTGGTAAGATTAGTCGCATAACTATGAATAGGACTGCAAATAGATTAAATACGAATCCAGAAAATAAAATAGAAAATACACATCCATTCTATTATGAAGGAGGTGAAATAAAACAATGAGCTAAACTAAATGTGGACTCTTTTGAAATGAAGGCTGGGATGGTAGTAGTCTTGCAGATGACATACATACATAATAAATAAATTAAGGAGATATGGGTACCCTCAACCATGAAACACCAACTGTATATTTAAATTACACATCATAAAAAAATGGCAACATTAAAATGCTATCATAATGATGCAACAAACTCAAGATGCATCTTGAATTTCTTGATCAAGAACTACATGCTCCCAATATTTCATTTATTAATATATTTTGCAGGGTCTGAACACGTATGATAACTAAAATACAAAAATAAGGAAACCGAAAGTGAATTTATCAGCAGAGAGATCATCCCACTGCTTACTATAGGGATCAACTAATGAACAAAATCAAGAATAGCAGCACAACCCCTTGAATCATAGATCATCTATCAAACCAAAATTTGCTTCAGTTTTCTTTAGAACAAATTACATAACCACCTAAACGGTATTCTTATGAGCTTGACTTGAGATCATTAAATCAAAGGGACTTTTAAACCAAAATCTTTACAATATCCCCAAACATATTTGAATATCTCATGGTAAAAACATATTTACAGATTCAAGTGCCAATACCAGGGTGATTCTGTTTACACATGTATTATCTTATTCACGAATAAAAGCATAACAGTGAACTTTGATGAAGTTACTTACCACTTTGTGAGGTGTACAAAATAGTACTCTTTGAAGAGAAAGATGAAGTTATTTACCACTTTGATGCTACATTAACAATCAAAAGAACCTTCCCCTTGTAAGAGCTCAAAGGCACCTCATTTCCATGAATATCCTGGAAAATTAATTTCACAACAACCTTCAAACACAGCCCATAAAATTAAAATTGATACTCCCACAATTCAAAGGGCTACATAGAGTCAACGTTTGACTTTTTACACTTACAGTATAGTAATTTGACTAATTTCAGGAAGAGGCATTCACACTTTGAGTCTCAACTATAGCTCAGATCTGCACAACAAAACAAACTTAATTAACAGAAATTGAACAATCGTCGGATCCGAGCAGAGAGAGCATACGCAAACGAAATTTGGAAAGCAAGAAACCCTAACCCCTAAGGTTGTGTCACGACGGTGAGCAAAAGAATGCAAATAGGGTCACTCCGGCGACCGCCGATGTGGGCCGAGGAAACAACGCAACCATCTAAACCCTTTCTCAAGCACAACGATTATGAAGAAGTATGCTGTCATCGGCGACGGCAAAGAAATAAACCGGAGACGGTGAGGTTAAACAGCAAAGAGGAAGAGAACAGTGATGAATGAGAGAATATGAAAAGCAGTTGTGTGCCGATGTCGAAGGCAGATCGGAGAGCGGTGGTCATAGAGAGAGAGAGATGGATGTAAAAGTTGAAATTGTAGAGAGAGATCGATAAGATGGAAAGCGTGGAGGAGGAGAGGAGCAGGTATGGGATGGGGAGCAGTTATGGGGGTTTAGGTACACCCCTTGAATTTTTCCTGATTGAAATCGACCCGCCAAGATCCGCATTATAACCCGGCATTGGCCCTGACCCGTGACCACTGTTGATGAACAGTGGTGGTGCAATAGGTGCTTGTACAATGAGCTTGGGGGGGTGGTACCATATGTTGTCATTTGTATATATAGGGTAATGGGTTTGATAAGACAATTTTATGATTTAGGCCTTACATACAAACTTAATGAATGAATTAGGGTGCATATTGGGAATGATGTATGTTTAGAAAACAATTGTATTCCAAAAGCACAACATATAAAAAAATGAAAATTCAAAAAAATTACACAGCTACGTTAAAATTAGAATGCAAACTCTCCAAGTAACAAACCCAGAACCTAAAGATTGCGTTAAACGACTCTACCACCAAACCACTAACTCCTATTTTAATTATGTTGTGTTTAGATATATTACTATTATTACTATATATAACATTTTACATCTATTGCTCTTTGTAGCTTACGATCTCTTTATCTCTCTCAATAATTCTTGTGTTTAGATATATTACTATTATTACTATATATAACATTTCTCCATCTCTCCCAATCTCTCTCTTTCTCTCATTTGAAGAACTTCTTCTCATTTCTCTCTCTCTCTCTCTCTCTCTCTCTCAGATACAAGCATCGTTCTCATTTATGGCTCCCTCTCTCTCTCTCTAAGATACAAGCATCGTCGGTGGTGTTTTTGGTCGGCGACACGGCGGTTTCTCGCAGTCGTGGCTACGACTTGAGCTTTACTTACGTCTTCGGTCTGTACTTTTACGGCCATTGATGGTTACGGGCAGAGATGTAGGCTTTGTACTTCATTGTGTGGTTTGTATTCCTGTTGAAATTTTACTTTTATTGATGGTTTCCAGCGGAGATGTAGGGTTTTATATGTTTGATATGATGATTGTGGCGACGGCGAAGCGGTTTCTTGCAGTCGTGGCCACGATCTGAGCTTTACTAACGTATCCGATTTAACTTTTCCGACCTTTAATGGTTGTCGGGGGGGGGGGGAGATGTAGGGTTTTTCACGGTTGTTGGTAATTGCGATTTACTCACAATGATCTGAGCTTATGTTCTTGGTCCTGCAATGATCTGAGCTTATGTTGTTTTGCATTAAGGTTGTGATGAAGTATGTTTCCTTTTTGGTTGTGGTGGTTGTGGCGATGGCTTGGCGTAAAATTTAGCTTATCACAACCATTGTCGGACCTAAGCTTCCTATCGGATTCGAGCCTTCATGACTATGTTGATCGAGTTATAGTCTGAGCCTTCACTGTTAGACGTAATTTATTACTTAATATATATATAATATATATATTCGTATATATGTATATAATATAATATATTATGTCCTTTAATCATTTATCTTAAATAATCAATTACATATTTAACCCTATCTGACATTTATTTTATGGACGTAATTTCCCTTAATAGATAGACTAGGGTTTCCCCTTGGGTGTATATATAGGGCCTTATTGGAGAGATTAGATGTTAATCACCTACTCATATTTTCGACCTCTCTCTCTGATCTCTCTCTCTCTCTAAAATCGTAAAACCCTTTATGATTCTCAATCCCATCATTAGCATACACCCTAAAGGGGAACCAAGGCTACTTACAGGATAGACAACCTAACTGATGCTGATCTTAATCAGATGAAAACAGGTAATATTTACATGTATATTATCTGTTTATTTATCTAACGATTCAGGATTCGATCAACATGTGGTATCAGAGCATATGTTGCTCAATCGAATCTTAGTCTGAATCTGTTTACCTAATAATTTTCGAAATCAGAAAAGGGTTTTTGAATCCTAAATTAAAATCCGAAACCCCCCGTTTTGATCAATAAATCGGTTTCTAACATCAAAATTCAAAACCGAAATCGGTTTCAGTTTTTTGAAAATTTGCTAAAACCCTAATTTGTTTTTCGGTAAAAGTTTTATCTTTTCGATCGAAATCCTAATTTCGATCGAAAAACTCACTTTCAAACTAAATTCTTATTTTTTTATCGAACCTGTGGCTCAGTCCCGTGTTTTCGATCGGAAAGATATAGCTTTTTGATCCGAAAATAGGCTTTTCTACCGGCTTTCCTACCGGCTTTTTCGATTGGATTTTTGATCGAATCATGTGGCTTAGTCCCTACTCTTCGATCAAAAAGCTTACTATCCGATCATATGGCTTCGCAATCGACCTCTCGATCGGACCATATCACCTTTCGATCCGATCGAAAAGTCCACTTTTCGACCGGCTTTTCGATCGGTTTTTCGACCGACTTTTTTACCAGCTTTTCGATCGGATACCCCTTTCGATCGAAAAGCTTACTTTTCGATCGGGTACACCTTTTCCGACCGGATACCCCTTTCGATCCGCGGTTGCAGACAGGGGGGTTTCTGCTAAATTTGGGGCTTAATATCAGTTGTGTTTTGTATAAACCTTATAAACTTACGTTTTTACAAAACCTAACACCAAACAAAATCAGCTAACAAATTGACTTGTCTTATTTAAGTTAATAAAGGACATCTAATAAGGTTTCAATTCTGGCCAAAGCTGATTTGTTACCTATGGATAATGTCATTTAATCTCATCTTACAAGTCAACTTATTGACACTGATTTACAATCTAAATTAGATTAATTTATTAGCTTGTCTTAATTAAGTTGATGACATCTTCAAAAATGGTAATTCTGGCCAACGCTGATTTACTATCTTAACTAATGTCATTCAATTTTACAATACAAGTTGACTTATTTAAAATTAAACTAATTTATTTGCTTAACTTGATAACATCTTTAAAACCTCAATTCTGGCCAACGCTGATTCGTTGTTTTGCAATGATTATCAACTAAAATTAAGCATTCGCCTTCCCTATACAAGTATTTCTCTTCTGTCCAACGCTGATGAGTTGCACCTGTATTCAGCGAACCTAATTTGTACATAAAGCTTAGATGTATCATTTCTGGCCAACGCTGATGTGATGCATCACTTTATGCACATACTCTTAACTTGTTCATAATGCTTAGGTGATAGGCAAGTAACCAACGCGAAAGCTGATTCATTTAAGTAGAACATAACTAGTCTGTTATTTTGGTGATATAACAGACTATATCACATCTTCTTTTGTTTCATAATTCCACATTATTATTAATTATTAGAATGCCTTATTATTACGCCTTAATTTAAGATCATGCATTATTATTATGCCTTAGCTTATCATTATGCATTATTAATTGTGTCTTAGTTTTAAGTACCCCATATAATCACTCTTAGATCTTCTTTCGAACCAATTTAACTTTTAATCTCCATAACTAATCCACTCTAAATTGAAATATCACTAAATGTTTCCATAAAGTTTTCCTCTCATCATTATGATCTTGATTATCTCTTAAGACAAAAGACTCTTAATTACTCTCTTTGATAAAAGGTTTTACAGCCAGAACAATATTAAAAGCGAGTAAGTCTATTCAAATTGTCTATCATGATAATCAAAATCCCTTTAAACAATGCTATCAGGGGAGATGTTTCAAATTTCCTAATCTAAACATCGTGTAAGTAATAAATTTTGAAAGAACTTCTAAAGTGCATGCAAACACTTAACATCTAATATGCTTAGTACAAAGTATAAATTAGGTTAATGATTAGTGAACACATCATAAAACATGACCCTTAAAGGGCTTACACATGTTTCAAATTGAAGTTTTTCTAGTGCATTTCTTAATGAATCCTTTCTTAGCACAATTACATGCTACTTAAAATTAGTCATGACACTTATAAGTACCAGCAGGAAAATGAGTGCTTAATAGCATTGTTCATAAAGGATACATAATGCCTTAAATTTGAAAAACGGATTTGTTCACCTTACAATCACTAACCCTTATATAATTAAAATAACTTAAATAAGGAGGATAGTTCTAAATTCTAAAATAAGATACAAGGAAACTTCCAGTTCTAAATCCTTATAGGAACAACTGGCTAACAAAGAACAATCAACAATGATAAATGTGCCCATTAATTTTCAAACTAACACAGTGGATTAAAACTAGTCTTATAAAGATCTCTTACAATCCATACACTAGGAATAAACCAAACAACCACTATTATGAGAGTAAGTGACAAAATCAATGTCAAAGTTGTACAAACCATTAAAAACTATCAATGTACTACACTTCATGATACCTTATTATGATCCAAGATCACTTGGAACTTAGTATCATTACTAAAGTAAGACATCGACGGTTATATGGTTTCAAATGACTATTGTTTTGGTCAAAAACTGCCTAAGCAATTAGTTGATCAAACTTTGTAAGTGAGGTAGAGTGTTTGATGTAAATAAAGATAGAAATGTAAATTTGAAGATTGACACGAGGATGTAACGAGGGAAAATCCAAGTATCCTTGAGTATCCTCAAGGAGCCTGGCAAAAAACCTCGGGGGCCGGTTCAAAGTACCTGCCTCCTAAAACTTTTATATGATGAAAGTATTTGGTACAAAGTAAATGAGCTCGAAATCTAAGTGTTACAGAGAGTTTTGATAGCGAGTATCGTGTGTTGTGTGTGTAGAAAAAGGTGTCTTGTGTGAATGTCCTAGAGCTCAGTTTAAATAGTCAAAAATGCATTAACTAACTAGGCTAAAAACTAGGGATTGAGTCTTCAAGTCTTTGTGAACGTTGGAGTCAGTTACAACACGTCCCATAAAGCCTTGACCGAGTCTTTAGCCATCATTTACACGTCCCTTAATACCTGCAATCAATTAAGACACGTGGACAATTGTAACGGTTAAATCGATAACTGTAGTTCAGGATCCTTTGAGCTTCTGGCGAGCATCCTGAAATAATATAACCAACTGTCCTATATTTTAGGGATTCTCCCAACTAAGCCAATATGAACGTTGTGGACCACTTAGTCCACGTTCTCTATCATTTGTCCGAGTCTTTAGGCTTGTCTACACGTTTCTTTGACCCTGCAATTAATAAGACACATGGGAAAAACAAACGGGTTAGTTGATAACTGTAATTCCGAGATGCTCGAACCTGCCAGGATCCTGAACTTGCGTAAGGATACCAAACCATTTGAGCTGCCGCCAGGATCCCGGATTATCAGCCCTAACAATTGCCCCTGAATTTTAACAGTTGTCGACCAAGAAGACGGCTGTAAAAATTCAAACTCAACGTCATCTCTTGAAATAATTACGAAGGTGACTCGTTAGCTCCTGATTTTGATAGCAACACAACTTCTCATGTGATTTCCCCATAAATAACTCCAAGTTTCTGTCTTCCCCATACATCAGTCGGAACCCTGTCGATTGCTCTTTTTGTATTTCCTGCATATATATGACTTAGTAGCATTTTGATCATCATGGTGTGCCGTGTATGCTTTTAATTATTTTGAAAAATGTTAGAATGAGGATCCTTCAGGATGCTCAGCATAGTTTAGTTTAAAAACTCAAAAGTTTATTAAAATTTGGTCAATGTTAACAAACCATGATGCCATCTAATACTTAGTAATAAAAATACGTATTAAACGCAGTATCAATATAACCTGTTTGAGAATACTCCAACCGTAGAGGTAGTCAGGATCTCTAAGGATCCTTAGGAATCCTTAAGATAGACTTGATGAAATTCCGATTTTAAGGCATAAAATACCTTAAAAACCTTGAGCACTTGTGAATAAGTTAAACTGGGGTCAAGCCCAATCTTGAGAGACACAAGTGTGTCTAAGCCTTAACTAATGCGAGAGCATCAACAACCTTTGCTAACCTGAGGACAAGCTCATAGATACTTGGGACTAAGCCAACTGGGGTCAAGCCCAAAAACTTGAGAGACACGAAAGTGCCTAGACCTTAGTTAATGTGAGAACATTAAAAACCTTTGTTATTCTGAGGACAAGCTCAAAAATACTTGGGACTAAGCCAACTGGGGTCAAGCCCAAAAACTTGAGAGACACGAATGTGCCTAAACCTTGGTTGACATGAAAATGCCAAAAACCTTAGAATCTTTTCGAGATGACACGTCTGCCACCCATTTTGAAGTGCACTCTATGGCCAACAGTGATGAAATTATCAGCCACCCTCAGATGGACTGGTCGCACCACCTTGAACCATAGGCCACCACCGTGCGCTCCTGGCGAGGGTCTTGCGCTCCTGGCGATTCCCATTAGTGAACGAGAAGGTGAAAACCTCCTAAACCTTTGATTGCATTCAGAATGCATTATGACTTAGAAGAGGTGATCAGCCTCTAACTTATGACAGGATGCTCCGAACAGCTGCAAAACACTTCAAGGCTCGGTGAGGGGTGGGTGTTAGTTTGGCTAACACCCCTCCGATGCTTAAGTCAGTAATTACTTCACAAAAATAATAATATGAAATTAAAATAATGGTTAAAGTCATACCTGAGGTCTTTGAAGTTTAGACAAGGATTCCTTGATATGCTCAAAGGATCTAGAAAGCACTTACATAAAATATAACTTCAAGTGAATTGCATTCCAAGCTCTTGGGAGCAGCTCACCTTCCATAGTAGCTAACCTGTATGCTCCTTTTCCAGCTTCTGAATCCACCAGGTAGGGTCCTTCCCATTTAGGCGCGAGTTTCCCATGTGCCGGATTGGTTGTATTTTGAAAAGCTTTCCTGAGTACCAGATCTCCTACTTGAAATCTTCTGATCCTGAGATTCCTGTTATAAGACTTGGCTATCTTTTGCTGGTATGCTGCCATCCTAAATTTTGCGAGGTCTCTGATTTCTTCAATTGTTTCAAGATCTTCAAGGAGCTCTTGTTTGTTTGCTTCAAAATCCTGGTGGCTTGTTCTCGCAGTTGGCATCACCATCTCAGTAGGAATTACAGCTTCGGATCCAAACACTAAGGAAAATGGTGTTCGACCAGTAGCATTCTTGGAGGTCGTTCTGTCAGCCCATAATACGAAAGGTAGCTCTTCAGCCCACTTTCCTTTCTTGTCTCCTAGCTTCTTCTTGAGGTTATTGATGATAATCTTATTGCTCGATTCTGCCTGGCCATTAGCTTGTGGATGTATGGGAGTTGAAGTTACCATCTTGATGCCCCATGCCTCACAAAAACTAGTTGTTCTTTTGCCAATAAACTGAGATCCATTGTCGCACACTATTTCTGATGGAATTCCAAATCTTGTCAAGATATTCCTTTTGATAAAGGAAATTACTTCCTTTTCTCTAACTTGAACAAAAGCTTCGGCTTCAATCCATTTAGAAAAGTAGTCCGTCATAGCCAGCATGAAGACTTTTCCTCCAGGTGCTACAGGCAGCTTACCAACTATATCCATTCCCCATTTCATGAACGGCCATGGAGATGATATTGAATGGAGCGGCTCAGCAGGCTGATGGAGGATGTTGCCGTGCCGCTGACATGCATCACACTTTTGAACAAAGGCCATAGCATCCTTCTTCATGGTGGGCCAGTAGTATCCTGTTCTTAATACTTTTGAATATAGTGATCTGCCCCCAGTGTGATTGCCACAATCACCTTCATGAATATCCTGAAGTACCGCATGTGCTTCAGGCTGCTCGAGGCATCTCAAGTATGGTCCTGCAAGAGATTTCTTGTATAAGATACCATTTATTATTGAATATGGAATTACCTTTGTTCGGAAGAGTCTGGAGTTCTCGTTTTTTGGGATTTCTCCTTCTTGGATAAATCTCCTAATAGGGTAAGTCCAGGATTCTTGAGGATCCTGGGAGTCTGTCATTTCTTGATCTTTATCTGTTGTAACATCATTAACTTCTTGTTCTTCAATTGCTGGTGTCAGGATGTGAGTTATGGGAATCTTGACACCTTCTGGGATCCTTAAAGATGATGCTAAATTTGCCAAAGCATCAGCTTCTGCGTTTTCTTCTCTGGGTACCTGTGATATGCTGCAATTTTCAAAAGATAATGCTAATTGTTTTACAAGGTCCAGATATTTGGTTAGCCTTTCGCCTTTCACTGCATAGGATCCATTAAATTGGTTAGTTAATAACAAGGAGTCAATAAAAACTTGAATGTGTTGGATACCCATATCTTTAGCGAGTTGTAATCCCGCAATTAAAGCTTCGTATTCGGCTTCATTATTAGTAGCCTTGAATTCACAGTGGATAGATAGAGGGATAATGTCCCCCTGTGGCGATTTCAGTAGCGCACCCAATCCTGTACCTCTAACATTAGATGCTCCATCTGTATACAAGACCCAGCTGCCTGAAGCTTCTTCGAGCTGCTTGACCTCAAGTTCAACTTCTGGCAGTATGTCGCTGCTGAAATCAGCCACAAAGTCTGCTAAGGCTTGTGACTTGATCGCTGTTCTTGGTTCATATATGATTTCATAGGCACTTAATTTAACTGCCCATTTCGCCATTCTTCCAGACATCTCTGGCTTTCTTAAAACACACTTAATAGGATAGTTAGTTTTCACATAAATAACATGAGTTTCAAAATAATGTCTTAACTTTTGAGAAGCCATGACAAGGGCTAAAATCAATTTTTCTAAATAAGAATACCTGGTTTCAGCATCTAGCAATGTTTTGCTTACATAGTATACTGGATGTTGCTGCCCCTCATGATCCTTCACAAGCACAGCACTTACCGAGCTGCCTGAAACCGCTAGATAGAGAGACAGTGGCTCGCCTTTAACTGGTTGCATCAGAAGCGGGGCGGATGACAAATATTCTTTCAAAGAGTTCAGAGCTGCTTCATGCTTCTCACCCCATTCGAACTTTTTGTTTTTCTTCAGTATGTCATAGAATTCTTTGCTCTTTTCGGAAGATCTTGATATGAATCTGTTAAGTGCTGCTACTCTTCCAGTCAATCTTTGAACTTCTTTAACATTTGTTGGAGACTTCAAGTTTATAATAGCTTGTATCTGCTCAGGGCTGGCTTCTATTCCTCTTTCAGTAACCATGAAGCCCAAGAATTTGCCGGCTCTTACTCCGAAATGGCACTTGGAAGGATTCAATTTCATGTTGAACTGGTCCAGGATATCAAATGCGGCTTCAAGATCTTTGGGATGATCTTCTGCTTTCTTCGATTTCACCACCATATCATCTATGTATACTTCCATGGTGTCCCCCAGCTTGTCTTTAAACATCATGTTGACTAGCCTTTGGTATGTAGCACCTGCATTTCGTAAACCAAAAGGCATTGCAATATAACAATAAATACCTGTGGGAGTCATGAAGGCCGTGTCTTCCTGATCTGATGGTTCCATTTGAATTTGTTGAAAGCCCGAAGATGCATCCATAAAAGTCAACATCTCGTGCCCGGCAGTCGCGTCCACCATAGAATCAATATGTGGTAGAGGGAATGGGTCTTTTGGACAGGCCTTGTTTAGGTCTGTGTAGTCTACACATACCCTCCACTTACCATTCTTCTTTTGGACTACCACCACATTAGCCAACCAGCGAGGATACTTAACTTCTCTGATCATCTTTGATTTGAGCAGCCTGTCAACTTCCTCTTGGATTATGACGTTTCTCTCAGGAGCGAACTTCCTTCTCTTCTGATGTATTGGCCTGAAAGATTCATCTATACCAAGTTTATGAGTAATAATATCTTTAGATATACCTGTCATGTCTTCATGTTTCCATGCAAATGTTGTGACTCTGGACTTTAAGAGGCTCACGAGCTGCTCCTCAGTATCCTCAGGAATATTTGTTCCTACCAGCACTTTGATTTCAGGATCTTCAGGATTGAGTTGAATTTCTTTGGTCTCCAATTCCTTTGTCATCTGAACTCTTCGTGCTGGTTTCTTTAATTGCTATGCTGGCCTTGACTTGATAGTGTTCTTCATAGCAGAAGTGTAGCAGTCTTTGGCTTCTTGTTGATCACTTAGTATTCTTACAACTCCCCAAGGTGTGGGAAGCTTCACACATTGATGATAGGTAGATGGAACTGCTTTCATGTCATGGATCCATGGCCTTCCCAAGATTACATTGCAACAAGGCAGGGAATCAATAACGCAGAATTTCTGCATGGAATTGACCCCTTCTACGTAAACAGGAAGTCTGATGTCTCCAACCGTATGCTTGGTTTCTCCGCTAAATCCTACTAATACTGAGGATCTTGGAATTATCTCTTCTTCGGGAATGCTCATCTTCTTAAGCACGTCCAATTGAATAATGTTGACTGAGCTGCCATTGTCTATCAGGATCCTGCGAACATAATGGTTAGCAATACATAATGTAATTACCAGACTGTCATGATGAGGATCCTGGATGTCCTGCTTATCAGTTTCGTCAAAAGAAATGACTTTGTCTTCAGTCAATATTGCATTCTTCTTTGGTCGACTGCCTTGATCCATTTTGGCCTCCTTGGCATGTCTTTTTGCTGATGAGAAAGAGGCCCCACATATGTCAGATCCTCCAGAGATGAAGTTGATCACCTTTGCATCTGCTGGTGGCGACTGAGCTCTTTTGGGCAGCTCAGCAGCTTCTTGAGTTTTGCTTCTCTTTCTACCGAACAATTCCTTGAGATGCCCCTTGCTGAGCAGGTAACTGATCTCTTTCCGAAGGGCTATGCAATCATCTGTTAAGTGCCCAAAGTCTTCGTGGTAGGCACACCATTTAGACTTATCTTTCCATGATCCTTGTTTA
Organism: Deinandra increscens subsp. villosa; assembly: GCA_039602395.1. Classification (NCBI taxonomy): domain Eukaryota; kingdom Viridiplantae; phylum Streptophyta; class Magnoliopsida; order Asterales; family Asteraceae; genus Deinandra; species Deinandra increscens. The sequence continues at coordinate 23,317 of JBCNJP010005697.1, forward strand.
TCCGATTTTCTTGGCCACCTGGCTTTATCACCTAGATCCTGCAAGGCACATAACAAACCACTTGTGTCAACCGAAAAGCAATAATCAGATACCTTTGGGAAGTTCTCTTCGTCGTCTTCCTCTTCCACTTCGTTGACCCTTGGATTATCATTACGATAATAGGGTTTGTTTCTTTGTTGTTTCCCGGGAGAGTTTGTCCTTCTGCCCGACGTTTCTTCACCTCTTTTTTGGATCTTCTTATCGTCTTCTAACCTGATGAACCTCAGTGCCCTTGTTCTGACCTCATCAAGGTTCCTGCAAGGAGTCATAACCAAATCATCATAAAATCGGGAATCCCCTCTAATCCCCATTTTGAAGGCTTCTACAGCAGCTGCCATATCCAAGTTAGGGATATCTAGAGCTTCTCGACCAAATCTGGCCACGTAATCCCTTAGGGATTCACTGGGTTTCTGAACTATCCTGTACAAATCACCAGTGAGCTTCTCAAAGCTCCTGCTGCAAGAAAACTGGTTATTAAACAAGTTAACCAAGTGGGGAAAAGAAGTAATAGTGTTAGGAGGGATACTGAGTAGCCATTTCAAGGCTGGTCCTGTCAGTGTTGAACCAAATCCCTTGCATAAGCAAGCTTCTTTGATGTTTGCAGGAATGGGGTTGATCTCCATTCGCTCCCTGTATTGTGCCACGTGCTCCTCAGGATCTGTGGTTCCATCGTAGAGTTTCATGTTGGGGGTCTGAAATCTTTTCGGTATCTCTACGTCACAGATGGGCCATGCAAATCTGGATATCCTGTGGCTGCCCGCTGGCACTTCGGGAATTGGGCGAATAACACCAGGAACACTTGAGATCATGTCTTTCAATCTCTGAAGTTCCCTGGCGATGACGGGGTCAATACCTGCATCCTGCACAATTCCTTGGTTAGGGTTAGTATAATAATTATCAAAGTTGTTACCAGCCCTGGAAGTTTGTAGAGGGATTTGAGGTCCATATCCAGTATCTCTAATGACGGTTGGCTCAGTCATAGTCTCCACTTGCATGGGGATGAAGTCTCCCTCATGCATCTCCTGAGATGAACCTGGGAATGTGCCTGCAGAGACAGTAGGGTTAGAAAATAAGGATCCTTGAGGATCCTGAGCTGCTCGGAAGCGGCTTCGATATGGTTGGAATGGCTGAGATGAGGATCCCTGTGGCATCTGTGGAGTAGGCATTGCTGATTGCTGACTCCAAGGCTCATGTAGGTTTGCTGCCGCGAATTGTTGTGGTCGAGATGCGGATTGATGCATCGAGACTGCTGGCACCCGATGGTTTAAAAACCCGGCTGGTTGCTGACTTGAGCATCTCGGCGGCTGCTGACTTCCATATTCGCTGTAGTAAGATTCTGGGGGTTGCTCAGAGTAGAACCCAGAGTATTCCAGATCCATCATCCTGGAAGTCTTCTGATGCTGAGTGCCTGAGGATCCTGCAGTGGTAACTGTTGCAATACCTGACTTTTGAACAGTAGAGGGATTTACTTTCAGTTTCGGCTGCTCCGATATTTCCGGAGAGTTGAACCCGAATGATTTTGGGATCAAAGGGCTGATTTCCTCTACTGGTTTCTTAGATTTCTTCAATTCCATGATCTCCTTCATCATTCTCTCGTTGGTTTTGGTTTGTTCATCCGCATGGGCCTTCATTTGCCTGATCAAAACATAGAGATCATTATTAGAAATAGTAGAGTCAGTGGACGTACCTTGAGATCCAGTAAAAGTGGGGTATTCCACTCCTTTAGCATTAGTATCAGCTACTTTCTTCATCATTGGGGGAAGACCAGCATTGACGATCGGTTTAGTGGATGAAACGGATTTCGAAGTAATCTTTTGTTGGCTCGACATTTTCAAGAATTGGTTATGGGAAGAAGATCAAGGCTTTTAGCTGAATTCAAACACCGTTTGCCCCACGGTGGGCGCCAAATTGTTTTGGTCAAAAACTGCCTAAGCAATTAGTTGATCAAACTTTGTAAGTGAGGTAGAGTGTTTGATGTAAATAAAGATAGAAATGTAAATTTGAAGATTGACACGAGGATGTAACGAGGGAAAATCCAAGTATCCTTGAGTATCCTCAAGGAGCCTGGCAAAAAACCTCGGGGGCCGGTTCAAAGTACCTGCCTCCTAAAACTTTTATATGATGAAAGTATTTGGTACAAAGTGAAATGAGCTCGAAATCTAAGTGTTACAGAGAGTTTTGATAGCGAGTATCGTGTGTTGTGTGTGTGAAATCGGTGTCTTGAATGAATGACCTAGAGCTCGTTTAAATAGTCAAAAATGCATTAACTAACTAGGCTAAAAACTAGGGATTGAGTCTTCAAGTCTTTGTGAACGTTGGAGTCAGTTACAACACGTCCCATAAAGCCTTGACCGAGTCTTTAGCCATCATTTACACGTCCCTTAATACCTGCAATCAATTAAGACACGTGGACAATTGTAACGGTTAAATCGATAACTGTAGTTCAGGATCCTTTGAGCTTCTGGCGAGCATCCTGAAATAATATAACCAACTGTCCTATATTTTAGGGATTCTCCCAACTAAGCCAATATGAACGTTGTGGACCACTTAGTCCACGTTCTCTATCATTTGTCCGAGTCTTTAGGCTTGTCTACACGTTTCTTTGACCCTGCAATTAATAAGACACATGGGAAAAACAAACGGGTTAGTTGATAACTGTAATTCCGAGATGCTCGAACCTGCCAGGATCCTGAACTTGCGTAAGGATACCAAACCATTTGAGCTGCCGCCAGGATCCCGGATTATCAGCCCTAACAACTATGACAAATGTTACTACTACCCTAAACTCTCAAAGTTGTTGGTTATACTTATCTAGTTGTCTTTACGTGGGTTGAAATCTTTATAACTTATAACTAGATAATAAATGTTCACAATCTTTGTTATCACGTAAGTGAGAATTTAACAAAGACAATATGTGTATAAGGGAATAAACAAGTTTCCACTAAGAGTTCTAACTCACCAAAACTCAAATATATTAGTGGACCTTATCCTAAAATGGAATATCTGGGCATAAAACATTTATCACTCAGTTTACTGATTATTTATTCTTGTACTTAAATAAGGAAAAATATCTTTCTCACCTTAAACTTTTAAGGACGAAGTTGAAAAATCAACTTAACCATAAAATAAAAGGTTGTGAGATTAGATTTAATTTATTAAATACTAAGATTGACATACAAATAATGGCAACACTCTCAAATCCATTAGGATCATAGTAGTGTGAACCGGTAGATCATGTATGGTACTTCTAAAGATATATCTTTAAGTTATGCATCTAAGTATCCTTATAAACATGATAATAAATATGTCATCAAAGTTATAAATCTATTTCTATATACCAAGGCTCTAAATAACAATAACTCATATGCTAAAACAAGGTTACCTAATATGTCCCTAAGATTCATTCTGAAATCCGGACATAAAGGAAACCAAGTATAAACCATATGATTAGTTATTAGCCGCAATCAAACCTTAAAAATCCTCGACACTAAGCATGTTGCATGCCAAGTTCCTAAGGAATTCTAAGATTAGTGGGAGCAGTCCAAGTCCTTATCTATGACTTGTCTTCTAAGGTCAGTGGGAGCAGTGAAAAGTTCTTACTCATGACTTGCCTAGAGTACAAGAGGCGGGGGGGGGGGGGGGGAGACAAAGTTAAATTTAATCTTTGAATTTAACTCCGATTACACCTCTTGTACACCACATTTCCATAACACTGATCCACTTCCACACACTTAGAAAATAATGTTACTCATAATATACCTGACTTAAATTCTGAAGAGGAAATCTATGAAACTATTAATGTTTTGCTTCAACTCGTTAGATCCAACTTAGTAGGTCATTAAGGTATGAAGTTTCCTATTAACTTTGATGATTATGAACCTCCCTTAATAAAGCTTACATGGATATTGGAAAGATTACTAATCGTATCTCTGATTTAAGAGCCATTATTAGCAATCAATCATCTGATGGAATAAAGCTATAATGAGCTTAACTCCCTAAATTAGAATAACGTTAGAAGTTTAGTTTTCCATAGCTAAACTGAAATCCGAAAGGAGAAATTAAACGTTATAAATTGTTGTTTTCTAAAGGCTATTAACAAGTTAAGAATTCATTTTCTAAAGGGTTCTTTTAGAGATAATCATTGTCCTTATTACTCACTCATAATTACGAGTGACATTTAATGGACTTATAAAATATCTTTCCTTAATACTCACTTAACATGAAGACATGTTCATAAACTAAACTTAAGGTTTCAAGCCTGAAAGTTAAAGAACACTTAGTCTTTAAGATGAGTAAATATAAAGGGTTAATATAAGCAAATTTACAAGTAAATTTAAAATTTGATGAAGCTATAAATGTAACAATTCTTCATCAAGAATAAATGGATAAATTGGGCCTACCTTAAGATGAGTGGGAGCAACTAATACAATACTTGCCCTTATATACATTATTTTAGGCAAGTAATATGTTAGTTTTGTTGCATGAGTCAAAGCGATTTATCCTTGCATAATTTTGACTTAAAGTATTGAAGATGTTTCTTATACAATAAGCATCAAAATACATCAAGATCAAACTAATAAGACATTAATTAAGTCTTATTAAATTTAACCATGTGTTGAACACATTACAACATGCAACGTTGCTCTTAGTCTGTAACTCTAGTAACTAAAGGAGATTACTAATAAATGTTCAAGTAATTGAATCTTATGCTTCATTAGTTAGAAGCCTCACGTATGTTCAAGTCTATACTCGTTTAGATATTACCTTCATTGCTGAAACACTAGAAATAATGAAAAGCATTTCCTAAGTTTAGTGCATCATAAAACATTTAAGATGGCATTCCAATATCTATAAAAAACGAAATACTATAAAATTGAACTATAGAAGAAGTGAGAAAACTTAAAAAAAAAATAGTTGACTATCTCTAAATTTTGACTTTATTGTATTCAAAAGATATTAAATGTCAACTTAGGGGTATATCCTTATATCTGCGGACAGATTTATCTAATAGATCATGGAGGAGTCATAAGAACCTAATAACAACAACCTAAGTTATTATGACATGATTTGTCACTGGATGTTGTTGGTAAATTTATCAGTAGACTCATAATTCCTACACTCCAGATAAATAACATATTAAAGACTTACTGTGATAAAGTCTGCTACCCTAATCTCTTAAAACAGTAACAGTTTTGAGTGGAGCTGCGTTAAATTTTTGATACAAGATTATTGTTTATTTAAGAACAAATAGAGGAATCTAAGTTCTTGTATTGAAAACATTCATGATATGCTTAAAGGATCCTATAACTTAAAGTCTATCCTCATAAGTCTTTTAAGAGCTCATCAATAAAGACGAGGTTTACTAATGACCAAGCATATCACAATATGAATGACTAATTATTAATTATTCCTCATCCGTTTTGATTTGTTGTCTCCAAATATGTTGCGCATGCCTAACGGAACATATAGACAGTTTATATACAAATCAACCTTAAAGGCTTACTTTTGTAATTGATTCTGAATTTATGTTGAATTTTAAATTTGGGGTTGTAATATGATTAATGGGAGTCATAGAAGGGTCTTGAGTTGGATAATCAACTCTATGATTGTAGTTTTCTGCTGCAATTTTGGTTTAAAATTGAAATGAGTATTAAAGTCTGATCAGACTTAGCTAATAATTTATTATAAATGATCATTCGGCCAAGTGGGAGAATGTTAGACGTAATTTATTACTTAATATATATATATATATATATATATATATATATATATATATATATATATATATATCGTATATATGTTAATAATATAATATATTATGTCCTTTAATCATTTATCTTAAATAATCAGTTACCTATTTAACCCTATCTGGCATTTATTTGATGGACGTAATTGCCCTTAATATAGACTAGGGTTTCCCCTTGGGTGTATATATAGGGTCTTATTGGTAAATTAGATGTTAATCACCTACTCATATATTCGACCTCTCTTTCTGGTCTCTCTCTCTAAAATCGTAAAACCCTTTACGATTCTCAATCCCATCATTAGCATACACCCTAAAGGGGAACCAAGGCTACTTACAGGATAGACAACATAACTGCTGCTGATCTCAATTAGATGACAACGGGTAATATTTACATGTATATTATCTGTTTATTTATCTAACGATTCAGGATTCGATCAACATTCACGACTATGATGATCGAGTTATAGTCTAAGCCTTCTTTCGATCAATAATGTACAATCAATTGTAAAATGTGATATATAGTAATTAAGGCTGTTATGATTTGAATTGAGCCTTTACTAATTTTATTAACAATCTGATGTACTTTATAGTAAATATTGGTGTTTTCTGTAGTTGTAATCAAAGCTTAAAAACTCAATTTCTGCACTTTTTACCTTTAAAGCAGGTAATACATTGTGCATTTTTAGTTGTATATTATTTGATTTTGCCAACAAGACGATAAACCTTGATTAAGTATGATTTGAGTTTTTATTGGAGAGGGTTCTTAAATTTGTGAAAGTTGTGATCAAGGGTTATACAATGAGCTTTAGAAGTGATATCGTAACATCATTGCGTGAAAGTCCAATTGGTGTGCTTGAGGCTACAATCTTATTTTAATATACCAAATTTGGATGTTAAGGTTGCTTTTTATAATATTACAATTGAAATTGGTAAGGAATAGTTACGTTTTGGTTTTTCATAATTTGGTCACGTAAGTTTGGCAATTTGATATTTTCTATCCTTAAAAGTTTATACTTTTTTTAACAGAATTGTAACTTTAGGTTTTCATAGTTTAGCCACAAATGTTTCATGCTTTTACGTTTGCTACCCTCTAACTTTTAAAGTTCTTTTTTGTTTTAAGTTTTGTGGCATTCTACTTTAGTCACAAAACTTTTAACTTTTCTACTTTCGCTTTTTAGTATACTTTTATAGTTTTATACTTTCACCATGAGACTTTTAAACTTTTACGTTTTATACCCCTTAACTTTTTAACTTTCGTTTTTTATTATACTACTTTCATTTTTTAGTATACTCTTAGAGTTTTTAACTTTAGCGACGACTTCTTTTATAATTTTATACTTTACTGACACAACTTTCAAATTTTTGACATTTTGTCCCCCTAATATTTCCTACTTTCATTTTTTTAGGATTCTTTTTTATAGTTTTATACTTCGACAACACAACTTTTAGACTTTGACGTTTTATTCCCCTAAAATTTCTTACTTTCGTTTTTTTAGTATAATATTTATAGTTTTATACTCTCACCACGAAACTTTTAGATTTGTATATTTTATACTCCTTAACTTTTCTACTTTCGTTTTTTAGTATATTTTTAGAGTTTTCGACTTTGGTCATGTAACACCCCAAAATTTTATTACTTAAACTATATACGTGTGCTATATTTGTTAAGTAGCTGAA
>JBCNJP010005699.1:0-20033 GCA_039602395.1 Deinandra increscens subsp. villosa
GGTCTGGAGGAGCTCACATGAAACATAAAAGAATTGAATTCGTAGTCAAACTACATATTAAACGTTTTTAATATGCAGTCAGTCAGTTTTCCGGTTGAACTGGGTTTCGCCTGAACTTCAACCGGATGTCCGCCTGAACCTTCCACCCCCAACTCTGGCCGGAAGTTCTGCCTGAACCTGTTTTCCGCTTGAACTTAAACCAGAACTCGTTCGGTTCAATTCTCCGCTTGAACCTAGTGTCTGACCTTCAACCGGAACACATCCGATTGAACTTAAAAACAATAAGATGGCTCTCAAGCAGCTCGCAGCAATGCGAAATGCAAAGTGCACCATCGGAACGCCACATTGCGCCCACGCGTGCGCGAGTTAGGGGTGAGTCCAAGGGATGTGTCCTACTAAAGGATACAATAATAGGTGAAATTTCCATCATATTTACCACTTCAAGATTCATCCCACAACCAATGTGGGATGAGTTCCACTACATTTTCTTCTCTATTTTCGTAGCTTCAACAGTTGCGAACCCTCAACTTTGAGCGTCGATATCTCATTCATACGAGCTCGGTTTTGGACGTGCTTTAGTGCGTTAGAAAGCCCTCACAACGTACTACACAAACCCATAAAATACAGCATCAACAACCTATGCTATTTATATTTTATTTGTGTCCAAAGTTGGTGAAAAACTCATTTTCATACTTAGTGAAAAAACCCATTTTTTCACTAATTTTCTCCCAAAATTCTAACATATTAGCTGTATGTGACCATTTTTTATTTTTTTTTTATTATTTATTTTTTCAAACACATGGGATCACAATTTACAACTAATTAGTTTTTTATTTTTTATTTTTTAAATCATGAAGAAAGCTCAAATATGAATATATGATCACACTAGTCTGCCCTTAATTTGTTTGTTAGCGACAACATCAACGTTCAAAATAATGGGAGATTAATAAATTTATCTGACATTAGGATGTCTTCATTACATAGAATTCGACATTTTTTTTCTTTTTTTCATAAAACTCTCACCTTTTTAGGTGAATTGTTGGACAAATATATATCTGCACACTGCATTTTTAAAAGCAATGAAACTGATAGTTGTTTCTTGTTAGTTACCTTAGATCGATCGACGTATATAAAAACTTTATAAGTTTACTAACAGTTATCTAAGTTATGTCCCGACCAAGGGGAAGCTTTTAAGGGGCCAGACCGGGCCCCGGACCGGTCCGTTTTTCGCTCCGTAGTGTAAATTTATACTTGTTCGATCCCAAAAATTTTTATATATACTTAGTCCGGCCCTATCCATCTTTAATCCGGCCCGATCCCCATTTCGGCCCAAGCTTCGCCCCTGGTCCCGACCATGCATTCGTTCTTCTGACCTTGCGTCACACGCACAGTGACTGTCGGGACGCATTCTGAGTCGCACCATTCCCTAATGGTCCGTGTACCATGCTCGCGTCATGCCACCCGTTCAGGCACCGACATCCTCTGATCAGCCTTGCGTGCAAGACTCCATTCCATGCGCCCCGCAAGTAAGTTCCGTGCAAGATCTCACGCGCAGCCTTCGAGTCTTGACTCGGCCAACAAGTCAAAAATACAAAGGCTGGTTCAAAGCGTCACATTACACCCATCGCCTCTGCCACACGCGTTGTGTGAGTGTGACCCTTGGGGTCCCATGGATGCCTACTACTAAAAGAAACAATCTAAAAGGATTATTCCTCCTTATAAACCCTTCAAAGGTTTGTTCACCCACCAATGTGGGATATATTTACATAGTTCCTCTCACATATAGATCCATTTTCTTATTATTTTCTACCTAACTTTGACATTCGATATCTCATTCATCTTAGCTTTGTTTTAGACATCGTTTTGTTCGTTGTGATACTCTCACAAAATAGAACCCAAATTCGGTAATAATTAATTACATAACACATATATAATAATTAACATTTGTGTCTAGAAATTAGTAAAAACACAATTTTCATAAAATAAATTCAACAATCCCTCACATGAATGGAGATCGATCAAAACATCAAAAATTCCTGATGAAACCTCGACGGTTGAAATCTTGTATAGGATGGGTAGTTGTTAGCCTTTGAACCCTCCCTTGTAAAGCGCACTTAGTCTCCAAACAGATAGTAGTCGTGATGTCCTTAAACTATTGTTTGTACATGGAGATCGACAACAATGCATGTTTACATAAGAATCTCTCAACCCGAACCATCCCATCACTGTCATGTCCAATAATAATGGTCAGGGAACACTTGTCTGGTTCTGCAAAAGCTCTATAGATTATGCACCCCACAATTTCATTCGAAGTGACCTAATTTCTCTTTCACATAGGCGATTTACCTTAAATCATTATAAGCATTAGGTTACCATGATTTACACAAAATCATTACCTTCGTTATGTTTAACCTCACTCTTATCACTGATTCTTATAGAAATGGACTAGGAAGCACTTAAACTCCCTTTACAATTTAAGGGGTTATATTTGTCAAATATATATCAACTTATATAACGTATATATTGTTATCCCCCGCAGTGACCACCCATAGATATATGAGTCGTTATCCTTTGAACCTAGATTTTGGGATCTCTAGGCAACCGGATAGGTCTCCTTCATATACCATCATTACCATGGGCTTTAGTCTCATTCGAAAAGCCTGATCTCTCATGAACCGGCGGACTATTGGATCCAAATAATTGCCTTTAACTTCGCCAAGCCAATCAAGATAATTTGCATTCGAGATTAGTTGTTGTGATGTGTTCTTAACTCTCATGTTAATCCTTTATGGCCATAGTGTACTCCACATAGCAGTCATGCAAGCTCGGATTATCAAATCCTTATTCCCTTTCAAGGTGAACACATATTTTTATGACTATTGTTTACACCACTTAGTCATATGTTTGTAATCCTTATTGCCAAACATTTATCAAATACAAGCCACCCCCACATTTAAGTGTTATAGTATAACATCCAAATGGGGAGATGAAAGGTTTCCCACTTCCTTACGGTTGTGAGAAAAGTTCTCATAATTTAGTTAGTATTTTTTATGTATAATTCATTATTTAATTTATGATAGAATAATGATTAGTAATGAGAATCTAGTTAAATCACTCATTAAAGACAGATGTGGCACGCAACATTTGCGAGTGGGTAAATAGACTAACAACAATTGCCAATTGTAATAAATGCACAACTCTCGAGTTTTGAGGCCGCTTAGACAACCATTGTCAATGCATTGATATGTTATGCCCACTTTTATCTTAATACAACTGTGGCACGTAATATGAGAGACAAGTAACAGTCATCCTAAAATACTCACGTGTGAAAAGGCCCGGATGTTTCAACGATAACCTTGCACCTTGGAAGGATAATCTTGACGTCAAGTGCGGTGTTGTGGGCTCCAACACTGATTGTTCATCTCATGCTCCAAGTGTTACTTGGCATATGCTATCAATTTTAATTTATGACCGAATAGGGTTGTAAAATCCAGTTTTACTTTACGACGTTTGTTATTTAACAAAGGATCGTATATAACTTTCAAGACACTTTATTTAGATATCCTATAAAACAAATTTTGTCGCGATATGATATAACCAATTAAAGTTAATAATTAAATTTATTAAGTTTATGAGTTTTAGAAAATATAAAATTAGATTTAAAAAAAAATAACATTTTGGTTATATATAACTTTCAAAAAATACAAGTTGTATAAATTTAGAACTTAGTTAAATTTGATTATGTTTTCAATTTAAAACACTTTTAAAAGGAGTGTGGTATTTGACTTGAATTTAATAACAATTATTCAATAATAGCAACCCAAATAGCAAAATAAATAAATATGTGAATCTTTAGGCCATTGGGATTTTGATCTTGCTAGAGTCAAGTAGTAAGATCAAAAGGTCATGGGGACAAAACTCATAAACAACCACAAGGGTGGACTTCACTGCATTCGGTCATCTCAAGTTGCTCCCACTGACTTCATGACTACGTCTTAACTTTATTTATATCTTCGGGTCTTCGGTTACAATCTTAATAGAAAATACAATAAACGAAAAAAAAACTTGATTTATTACAACTTTTGAGTTTTAAAATTTTGACAAAACCATAAAATAAATAATACAACTTTGAGCCAACAAAAACAAGTCAAAATCCATAAATAAACAAAACAATCATAACATAACACACATGTCAGGTTAGATTTACATATTAATATAATCATAATAGTGATAAAGTTTTTGTAAAATAGAACTAATAATAGTTTTGACCAAATATATATGTTGCCCTAAAATACAATTAAATCTTGATTGAAAACTCAAACTAGTCGAAGTTTACGATTTACATAACTAGTGAAAAATAGACCGGAACCGATTTGCATGCACTAAGCGTGGTTCTGATACCACTGTTAGGTTCCGGTGGTATCTAATTAGTTGTTTCCGATTTTAGGGTTTATAAAAAATTAAGGTTTTAACAAAACTCGGTAGTTAGATTTCAGATCTAAAACACAACAAATATAATAAATCAGAAAACTATAGTTGTGAAAAAAACGAACAGGATCTAATGATTACTAACATGCAAATACGGTTTGTAGTATTAAACTAAACATGTTGTTAATTACCAGTTAACCCTGTAAACTAGATTTAATGTTTGTTGCCCAAGGTGTAACTCTTACGGGTCAAACCTCCGTTAGTCACGTTAATTTATCAGACCCATGCATATGAAATCCATAAGGCAACACCTATTGCTCTGTAGTTTCCAGGAAACTATATGTTTGGGATACTCTCCCAAATGAAGACCCAGCCCTCACATAATTCAATAATATTGAGGGTAGTAGACTTATCTACATGTCCCTCATAAATCTCTCGATATTTATTTTATACAGTAACATATATTGTAAGTTATAATAACATATCTTGAGTTCATAAGTTACAATTCACACTTGTGAATCTAGATTATGTTGAACATATAAACACTCTGACATATATCGTATTAGTCTACCTTAATACACTTACCACACATGTTCAACGATATCATCTTTTATTTCAAGTTATAAAACCAGCCCTCAAGTTAGTCGTGTGTGAATTTATTCTTCCACTATCCATTTAAATGTAACCATAAGGTGGATAATGAAAAATTATTTTCATAAAATATTTATTTTGCATTAACAATGTTGTGTATATCTAATCACAAAGTATGCATGTAATATTACAATTTCTGAGTTATAAATATGTCTGTATGTATATCTAAACACAATGTAATCCGGCCCTGGCCTCTCTAAAACCTACGTATAATGGAAGATAAGTTACATTAAGCATCATGTAGAAAATTTTGGGGAGTCACAAAACTCACCTCATCAGGAGATATGAATAAATTTAATAAAAATGACATATTTATCCTTCACAAGAATTGTTATGCTTCAAAGTAATCCTTGATTTACAACAATCAAATATTCTATTTGATAGCATTCTATCTTTCATTGTATGATAAACCAATAACACTCTAAACTTCACAACTTTAAACCCTTTGAAAAACTGAACTTATCAACTGTTGGCAACATCTTTATGACATCCAATAAACCCCAACGCTTCAACCAATGTTTCTCTAAACCTATTCAAATTTAATCTTAAATCTTGTTTATTTAAATACATCTCCCTCGCCGCCGTGTATCCACCTTTTCCCGCTACAGACGCCGTATCTTGAAGCACCGGATGATCCAGACCGTACACGTCAGCCAATGAACTCTCCTCCGGCTCAATCCGGTACTCCAAATACTTCAAACCCATCTCTGGACCCGGTTCACTATAAAATGCATCTGTCCCCCATTGGAACCCCAGTGGTCTCACCTGCACCATAACCGCCCCATCCGGCAGAAATATCTCGTTAGCAAGCCCGGCCCCATGCGCCCCCACCATAACACTACAGGAGTTTACTACACGTGAAAATTTCTCAACGTCCACCATCTCCTTCGTCGAGCTTGCAATAATCACCCGAAACCCTAATTCCTCCATCATCTTCACCAATTCCGCTTGATTTAAGAACTTCCTTGTCGTTTGGCGCGAAATTAGAAGTAACACGGGAGGATTTGACGTGTGGAACACGCTTCGTGTTTTCAGTTTATATGTTTGTCTGATGAAGCTTCTGAAATCCGCCATTGAATAGTAGTTTTGTGGATTATCCGACGTGTTTACCCCGAGGAATTTGTGAAACTTCAATCCGATTACGGCTCCCGGAAAGCAATGTGTGCTCGAATCCACGGCCGTGTTGATGATTTCGTGATCCGATAAACGAGGAAACACACGCCGATACTTTTTAACAAACGAGGGCTTGTAATCGACAACCACAAAGTGTACGCGCGATTTGAAAAGGCGAGATGTGATGAACAAGGGGATTAGGTTTTCGTTGAATTCGTGGAATAGGTTTCCGGTGTATCCGCCGGAGGAGAAGATGACGGCGGGGTGTTGGTGGTGGTGGTCGCAAGTGGGTGGTGGGGTGGTGGTGGTGATGGTGACGGGGGTGATGTAATTCATGACGTAGGGGCTTTCTTGCATGGAATATGGGCGGATTACGGTGGTGGTGTTTTCCGGTAGCGACGGCGATGGGTGGAGATGCACGTGCATTGTGTTCATATTGATCTTCACGGGTTTATTAGTGACGCAAAGTAGCGACCATGAAGTGTTGTCACAGGCAAAGCCTGTTGAATCAAGCTTGGTTCGATCTTCACCTATTTTCAAAACACAAAAAACAAAAAAAATAGAATTAATAACTAATATTTTTAAAAGCGGTGATTTTATTAACAAAGCTAACAAAGGCCTAGCAAAAAAGCACAAAAAAGAATTACATTAAAAGTAAAATCATTAAAATTAAAAAAAAAAATACAAAATTTTTGATCATAGATTAATAAGGGCTAAGTTGGCCATCTAAGTATTCGATGTCTTTTTTTTTTTTTTTTTTTGACTTTTTTGTCAAAATTAATTAAATTGGTGATTTATCTTGAAGGTTAACTAAAATCTTCTTTGACAATTGTATATTTATCTGTATAAATACATTGCAACATGTAGCTTATAAAATTTGAATCCCGATTAACATTTTGGTCATGAGATACATATCTTAACCAAACATATATTGTATTTAGGGTTTAAGGTTTACCATTTTACGTTTTAGAAAAAAGTGTATTTTTTTACTATCATGTACATGGGAATGCAAAAATTGTCGAGCAATTAAGTAAATAACCTAAAAACATGTCGCAAGAAATCTTTAGGAGAAAATAACGATAACATGCTACACAAATCTTTATGCGAAACTATATATATTTTTAACAACTAAATCACCACTCTTGCATTTTATAATATTTGAACTCATAGTCTATTGATTAGAAAATTATTACTTTACTATAAAATTATTCGCTACACCGGTGAAACGCCACGGTTTAAACTAAGGCTAAACTAAGTTTTTATACTTTTATGTGTGTATTATACACACAATATATTATTTAATTACTTTTATGAGAAGTCTCGTCACATTTAAGGCCGGCAACAAACAATACCTCCTTTTGTGTTTAGCGTTGCACAAGGTTTTTGAACGCTACAATTTTAAAAAGAAAAGGAAAACATTGTTTTGGTTCTAAACCTCGTCAATGGTATGTGGGTCAGAACTATTTTTTTATTTTTTTTTTCAGCTAGCTGAGAAATAGCTGAAAAATATAAAATAACATAAATGTACATGTCATAAATATAAATAAAGATATTTATTTATAAGTTAGGAAAGGATAAACTGAAATAAAAGCTAGTTGAAAAGCTAATTGAAATGTTACTCCAACTAGCTTTTCAAAAGCTAGCTTATAAGCTAACTTATAAGCTAGCATTTTGACGTTACCAAACGGGCTTTTAAAAAAAGCTACCTTATTAAAAAAAGCTTCGTTTGATAACGTCAAAAGCTAGCTTATAAGCTAGCTTATGGCACGCTAAACACAACATAAACCTCGTCAATGGTACGTGGGTCATAACTAATTTTTCTTTTTTTTATAACTTCTTAGAAATAAGCATTTCTAAACATTCATACGACCGTTAATGGTTTCACAGAGGATTTATAAAATAATCGGGCCGGCTAGAACACGAATTCATGTGTCCATGCCGGCGAAGATTCAATGTCTATATTTAGAAAGCTAAAGTTCAATGCTTCTTTTGCAATATTTTACTTAAATTGTGATCATGATCTTATTGGTTAGTGATTTTATGATTAGTTACTAAAAAGTTATAAAAGTGATAGGTGTTTAAATTTTTACAAATATAAAGTTTCGGTGGTACTATTGTGAAATAACAAATTGATGTTAAAAAAAATGTTATTTGGGTGGACTTTTCATAAATAAAATAAGTATAATCACGTTTTAATGACTATGCATTGAAATTATCATATACATCTTATATATTCACATGATTTTTTTAAATATGTTATTTTAATACATTTATTATTAGGAGCGGAACTAAAAGTTTCTTAAGGGATATTACACGCTCAAAATTTTTTAGGTGTAGACATACATAAAAATCAAAAAGTTAAAAAAAAATTCATTTCGCATACAAGTTTAAGGGGTGACACGTGCTATCTCTGGACTTAATATACTTTCGCCACTGCTTATTATAAATAAGGTATTTTTTAATTTATAGATTATTTACCATCAATTTAAGATGCAGACTTTTTTTTTATGTCTTAGAGGCAATGTTGTAGAAAGCGGTTGGCGGTAACTAGGCGGTCGAGTACCGCCTAGCATATAATCTGGATTAATCGATTTGTAATTTTTATATGTATTTTTTTAAATATATGTATATATAATGTTATTTGTATACTTTTTATGTATAAATTTATGAGTTTAAGAACCAAATATAAACTAATGAAGATGGAGGGAGTTACATGTTAAAATACCCAAACTAATTTTACAATTTTAATATAAAAGTTAACAAGTTTGGGAATGAAATGTAAATTAGTTTAAGATAGAGGGGTAAAATGTAATTTATTTAAACCTAAAAACCCTAAAAGACATAAGACCGCCTCTCTCTCTCTCTCTCTCGTTTACGCCGCTGCTTCCTCTTGCCGCTGCTCGTTCCTTCTCAAGATGGCGCCAACACTCAACAAGATGAGTTCTGATGTCGATGAAGCCCAAAAAAGATGGAGACTAGGTCAAATGAAGCTGTCCGGCGGTGTTCTAATGTCGATTAAAGCCAGAAAAGATCCGGTTCTAGGGTTAGGAAGAAGAAAAGAAGGCTTTGACCAGTTCCGATTAGTCCGATCAGGTCCGCCTAGCTCCGACTTTGACCATCGTTGACCGATTAGCGCCTAGTGGTCCGATTTGGAGAAAATTCCAAGGTAATTTACCGACTACCGATTAATCGGCGATTAATCGCCACCTAGAACCGATTTTTACAACATTGCTTAGAGGTGTTAATTAGTAACTTTTTTTCGTAAACGGTAAATTTATCTTATTGATGCTCTTAAAAACTACTTGAAACTAAATTACATTTGAACCGAGAACCTTAATTATAACTAAAAAACATAGCATCACCGAGAACATCTACTAAGCTAGTCTTTACTATTCAAGCATTTCTATTGATGTCTTGATATTTGGTGATATTACAACCATCAATCAAGAAAATGTTACATCCTCTCCTCTCACTTAGAATTTAAAATAGATAAAAAGTGAACTATGCTTTTAAAGGTAACCCATTTTTATAATAATATATTTTTTGCATTGATGCATAAAAAATAGAATGGCCTGCACTTTTAATATTCAGATTGATCAATCTAACATTCCAAAGTAAATAATAAGGTTTGATATGCTTCAATCAAGAACATGGGCCATGTGTATATATAATAATATTGTTGCAATAACTTAAGGGAGTTGACAATGCATTTTAACTAACTTGTTTAATATAATATTAATAACAAAGCCTTTTAGTGTTTTATAAGACTGGGTCCTTTTCCTCTAAACAAATCCATTTGGAAGCACATGAACATACATATGGGTCAAATTTAAATTGTATTTTCTTTTAAAATGGTTAACACACATCTAATTCTACTTGCTTAATACCGCGGTGCTACACGTCCTTTAATATGCAAATTCTACTATTTCAAGATTTAGGTTATTAAATATTTTGTTAATTTCAATTAGTAGAAACTTTATAAGATAGTAATTAAGTTTTCAAATGTTACATTAAAATCACTTTAAAAGTTTGTTCATTTATGATCAATCAACTTTGGTTATGTGTTTCACTCTTGTGGATATTACTGTTACTAAATGTTAAAACATTTTAAAATTAAGTGAGTCAAACGACACGTATACGAATCTTGGTTATTTTTTAACTAATTTCTTAAATCAACATAAATTAAGAAGTTATGATAAAAAAAAATTACTATATAATAATACAGTTTAATTTATAATTATAATTATAATTATATTAATATTATAATAAGGTGTGATGTAAATTCTAACTAATATTACGAGATTGATATTATCGTTTTTAAAGAACATCCTATGTTATTAGTTAAGTGACCCTAAGTTAAGTGATGTGTCTTTAAGTGCTTACAGAATTACAGATTGTATTGTATTTATCTTTAAAATGTTTAAAAATTAGTGTTGAGAAAAATAATATTGATATTACTGAATATTATGTTAATTGCGATATGCAAAAATTGCTAAGTCAATTAAAGTGATGTAAATGACAAGGCAATTATGCACATGGGTCTAAAAGAGACACATTATGTCATTTACTATAATAAATTTAATTACTTTTTTAAGTTGATATTTAGAATTTGATTAAGACTTATAAAGGGACGGCCATTTTGTCTTCTCCTTTTTTGGTTCATAGATAAGGCCACCCATTTGATGGTCCAACCCACGAAAATCTATAATATTTAATTACATTTTTAAACATGAGAATCCAAATTATCAGCCAGTTTTAACAATGTATCAAGTTTTAAAATAAAAGATATGATTTATGAATATAGTATATAAATAAATAAAAAGGTTAGCCCTCTCACTTTTAAGTTTCAAACTTGTCATCCTGTCTTTATTTATAAAACGGTCAAAACTATGAAAACCATGATTAGAATCCATGGTATATATGTTTATACTTTTATGTAATCATACAAAAGTTATATTGTTTTATTAACCATTCTTAAACTACGTACTCTTATATATATATACGGTTAAAAATCTAGTCAACAAAATGGACAATTAATCCGTTTGAATATCCTACAAGGGAACTACAATTTCACTTATGAGCGCATCAAAACAATAGAATGGGAAGTAATTTTAATTTTCAAGTGACACAAAACTTGATATATATATATATCTATATAGAAGTGAGATCCTCTAAAACAATGTTTTGTTCAAAAATGTAAAAACATCTATTTTACTAATTATTTGTATTGGATTTGTGTTTTTTATATTATATTTGTTTTTTAGTCTATTTTATTTCTAGTAAAAAAATACAAATATACAAATTAATCCGATATTAAAAATCAGTAAAATAGATGTGTTAGAGTTGTTAAACAAAATAATGTTTTTATTTGATTTTGTCGACATTGAAAACTATATTTAATTGGCATGAAGTTCCCTTGAATTTAGCTTGAAAAAAGAAATAAATAAAATTATAATATCTCAATATGCTATCAAACTATGTAGATAATTAATTAAAAAAAAACTAGAAACAGAACTAACCATGCAAACTAAAATTTAGCTTGAAATGCAAGTAATAAGTTCCCTTGAATTCTTTTACATATATGTCAAGTTTTACTACCATGCTTCTATATCTTTAAGTTTTGTTTATGCATGCATATATATATGCTTGTTTGTGTGTATATGTATATGTATATGATATGATGATATATGAGAGAGAGAGAGAGAGAGAGAGAGAGACCTCCAACTAGTCTTGTTAAGAGATATTGCAAATTATCATCCTCCTCCTTCTTAACATCATAAGTGATCACATGATCCTTCTTAACTTCAGAACTCACAACTGGCTTTGAATCTAATAAAATCTGCCTTCCTGTAACTACAATATCCACTGGAATTTCAACCTTAATTAATATGTAAGTAATCAACACATATATATATGTGAGTATATATATTATAAATAACACTAATTAAACATATATATAAACAATATATCACTATAAACAAACACATGATCATAAGGCATCAGAAATTCCAAAGAGTAACCCAAGAATATTAATCCTTCAAGAAACATCACTGTCTGTGATCACTGACGGATTACTGACTCGTTTTCTGTTTGGAAACTAATTAAGCCATATATCATAATTAATAGAAGAAAAGAAAACGTACGTTTAATTTGTTGAGATGGGGTGCCCTTGAAGGTGAGCTCGGTGTAAAGCAAATGAAAAAGAAAAAAGACACAAAGTATTTGAGTTGCATATAGAGCTACCCTCCCTCTTCTTCCCTTGCCAACTCTCATCATCTCTTTTTCAACCATTTTCTAGACTTTAATTTTGTGCGTGCTTCTTTCCTTGCAATCATCTCCTATCACATATATACAATCTTTCACGTGCTTTAGTTGACCTCAAAATATATTAATTAATTAATTATTAATTATTAATTCTTGATATTATATTTTTAAAATGAATTTAACTATATATACGATATTGTACGTCCACTCAAACTTTATGCAAGCGTGGGTGTTAAAGTTTTTGGAACCCCTTAGACTGCCCGTAGTGGGGCGTTACTGGGCGAATCCGGGCTCTATAACGCCCCTTATAACGCCCACCCCCACTACGGTGGGGCGTTATGGGGCGTTATAGAGAGAAAATGGGCGAGGGGCGTGAGGGGTTTAACGCCGAGAAGGGGGAATGTTTGGTGGAGATATAGCCGTTGAACGGCTATATCAACGGATATATATTTTTTTTTTCAATTTTTTTTAAATCTTACACAATATATATCACACATAATTTATAAAACTCACACACTCATTCTCTCATACTCTCTCATACTCTCTCAATTCTCTTCTTTTTTTAAAAAAAATGGGCTCTCCCTCTTCCTCCACTCGACTCGGTCTCTTCGACGATGAAGAAGACGAGGTTGTTTCCGCCGCAATTCAACTTTTTGACGTGCCGGTTCCACGCCCAGTTATTAAGCGGAGACACCTCGAACGTGATCGTAACGCGGCCAATGATAATCTGATGAGAGACTATTTTGGGCCCAACCCACTCTACGACGAGGAGACGTTCAAGAGACGGTTTCGAATAACCAAACGGTTATTTTTGCGTATAGCTAAGGATTTGGAAAAACATTCTCCTTATTTTAGGCAACGGTTCGACGCCACTGGAAAGCTTGGGTTCACTTCTATTCAAAAGTGTACGTCGGCGATAAAAATTCTTGCGTTCGGCAACACTACGGATATCAACGATGAGTATTTGAAGATGGCCGAGAAGACGACGAGAGACACGGTGGAGGAATTTTGCAAAGGCCTTGCCGACTTGTACACGACGCGGTATTTGAGAAAACCAACCTGGAACGACATGCAAAGCTATACGATCACCATGAAGAAGTTCATGGTTTACCGGGCATGATTGGAAGTATAGATTGCATGCATTGGACTTGGGATAATTGTCCAACCGAATGGCGAGGACATCACACGAGGGGTGACCAGAAAGGTCCATCCGTTATTCTGCAGGCCGTATGCTCAAACGATCGTTGGATTTGGTACGCCAAATCTGGTGTCGCGGGGTCTCTTAATGACATCAACGTCTTGGAAGGTTCTTCTGTGATTGAGGATTAAGTATCTGATAAGATGGTGAAGATCGGGTTTTACGCGAATGGAACCTACTACCAACATGGATATGTCTTGGGTGACGGGATATATCCAGAGTACTCGATGATTGTGAAGACATTCAAAGACCCAATTGATGAGAAGCGGCGATATTTCAAGAGGGTTCAAGAGGCGGCTAGGAAGGACGTCGAGTGTTGTTTTGGAAATCTTAAAAAAAATGGCACTTTCTTAAAAATCCTTGTCGATTGTGGATGAAGGATAAGATGGAGGATTGTATGCGCGCAATTATCCTCATGCATAACATGAACAAAGAGGATAAGGGTCATGCGATATGTGCCGACTTTCGCCCCGAACATATCCAAGTGATGCCACCTGCGACGAATGAGAAGCGACTTCAAAACTACGCGATGTTGCGTTCTAGAGAGATACACAACTCTCTAAAAGCGGATTTGGTTGAACACACTTGGACCTTTAGGCCAATTGATTACGTGCCCGAACCGGTTGTGCAACAAGAAGAAGAGAGTGACGGTGAAGAAAACGAAGAAGACTACGACGATGTCCAATCCGATGATTAGTTTTTTTTTTTTATCGTCTTTTGTTTTGGTTGTATCGTGTTTTTATTTTTACTTGTAACCTTTTTTTTAATGAAAGTAGTTTGTTTTAAAAAAAAAGAAAAAAAATAATAATTAAGTAATGATGGTGGGGCTTTATGGGGGCTTTATCCACTACACCATAAGGCTAAACGTAGTGGGGCGTTTTCGACCTCGATAACGCCCCATAACGCCCGTCCATAACGCCCCGACCATTACCCCCCCCCCCCCCCGGCGTTATGGGGCGTTATGGAGGTCGAATTCGCCGGGGGGCGTCAGGGACATAACGCCGAACGATCGAATTAAAACCAAAAAAATAGTCGTTCAACGGCTATTTTTTAACCGTTACCTTTTTATTTATTTATTTAATCTAATCATATTTAATCACTATATATACCCCATATATTTTATAAACTTTCACACACCACCTCAACTCAATTCTCTCCTTCTACTTCTCATCTTCTATATTTTTTAAAAATGTTTCCCAACCAACCCAACAACCAACCCAACAACCAACCCAACTCTCGACCTAATACCGGGGAGAACGAACCCGATCAAAACCTTTGGCAAATGTTTATGAACATGCCTCCCCCTCAATTCCCGTCAATGAACCCCGCCACTCAACCTTTCCCGAACCAATTCTCAAACATGAACCTTTACTCTCAAGGTTTTGCCCAATTCTCCCAACCATAATTTGGAGGTTATCCACCTCAACCATTTCAAGCTTCTCCAACCCCACGACCTTCTCCAACCTCGCGACAAACTCCAACCCCTCGAGCATCTCAACCCTTTTCTCTTCAAGATGAGGATGTTGAAATCGTCCAAGAAACACAAGAGGTCGGTGCATCACAACCAAAACAAAGGAGAGGAAAGAGCAAACGATCTCACAAAAAAAGGAGGATGACGCGAGAGCGACGAAGGAGATACAATTTTGGAGCGACGACGAGTGTTTCGCTCTTTGTCGAGCTTACATTGAAGCTTCGGAGAACCCGACAAAAGGTTTTTTTTTTTTAACTAAAAGTTATATTTTTTTAAAAAAAATAATTGATCTTTTTTCGTTAATGCCCCATTTGAGGCTTTATGGGACATTAACCACTACACATAGCCTTAGTTGATCTTTTTTCGTCCACTCAGAATATTAATTAACAGGTCTTACTATTATCTATTTTTATAAAACAAACATTTAACAAAAGAATGTGTATAGTTTCTTTTATTAAAGATAAATTGAATATTCATAATTAATCTAAACTAAAGAGTGTTAGCTGATAATAATCCGTACTTTACAAAAAATTAAATAGTGGTAGTCTCAACCTTACTTTTCTAACCAACAATAATTTCACTGTAAGAAAAAAATTTAGTGGAGTGTTTTAATTTAAGTGTTTATGATCGATAACTTGGGTCTTGACGTGATTATAATGTGTGAATAATGTTTGATAGTTGTTAACTTATAAGAAACAAATAGAGTTACTTTTTTGTTAGAGTATAGCATTACACTCGGCCAAGAAAATAAAAGTTGAGATCATTACCAGTCAAATTATTATTGCGATTATTATCGGTGAATGGTTCATAATTATTTGAATTATTGAAATACAGCTTGACTTTATTAAATTACTAGTTATTAGAAAATTTTTTAAAATCTATGTTATATACGAATTTAAAAAGAAATAATAAATTGATTATCTCAAGTTGTGAATTTAATCTTTTTTTTTCAAATTCAACCCATAAATTTGTTATTCGCAACTGAATCCCCCCATGTACACAAATGGATTTTGAAGTGGATGGGTCTAAAATTAATCATATAAAAGGTTACACATAGGTCATGAGTCATGAGAATCGATCTACCCCATTATTGATTAAATGGGATTAAATCGGTCTAAAATTAATCATATAAAAGGTTACACATACGGTATGGAAGGAGTATGAACCTTTTTCTAAAAACGCACACGTCTACGCGTCTAACGTCAATTGTCACCCATTTAGGTACTAAAACCCAAATCACGAGAAATATATATATAAAGACTTGAGGTTTTTCTCTCTCTAAGCTCCCATATTGCTTTCTCACTTTACACTTCATTTCTTTGATCAGTACAAACATGTACTCTCACGCCAGAGGATCTTCATAGGGTCACTTTTTCCGCCCTGTGGAGTGTGGAGCCTTAACCCGTTGTTACGTGCGGGTTCTTTGTTCTTCAGCTACAAAGATCATTTCCAGACTTGCCTCAACTCGAACTTGGTACTTGGTGAAGAACCACTTTGGATCTAACTTATTGGATCCTAATCGATCCGGTAGATGTCAAGCGGCTGTCTTACTTTTGTAAAGATTTTTACTTTAAGTTTTTCAAATATAAGAACATTAGTAGTCATAACTCCCTTTGAGGGCATTATGTGTCACGTGCAAGTTCAATCATAACCCAATTGAATTGTGTAGTCATAATCCTGATCAATAACCCCCCTCTCATTATTACCAATTTATAGTTTCTTTTAAATCTTTAAAAATCGGTGGACCAGTCAGGTTTGAGAAAGGATTGAAAGGAGGCTCTATGTAGAAAACGCCCTTTGCAGTTTTTACCCATAACGCCCCCGAGGTGATGTTTAGAACACTAGAAGGGTTATATATGTGGTGATGATAACGCCCACTACACATATTTAACGAAAGACATTTTAGTTATATAGATAGTCGTCTTGCTTTTTCAAAATTTAATAACTTCATCGGGACCTTATAATTGTTTCGGTGGTCGCTGATCGTTATATAGTTCTTTTAAATTAACACCGGCTGTTAGGCTGTGTGTAGTCATAATGCCCCACCATGGGGCATTATGTGACATGTGGCGCTGATGTGGCAAAGGGGGGTTATGGGGCATGAGTGTGTAATCATAAAGCCCCTTTAATGATTAGTTTATTTTTTATTTATTTTTTTTATAGCTGAAAAAAAAGGAAAAAGTAAAAGTCAAGAGGAGAAGAGGCGTTATGCCTGTCACGCCTCTCGGCCGAAAACAACAACATGGCGCCCCGGGGGGTGCCTGGGGGCGCTATGAGGGGCGTTATGGTGGGGGTTGAGGTGCTATCACGCCCGATTACACATAGCCTTATATAGTTCTTTTAAATTAAACTTTTATTCTAAAAGTTGTTAAAAATTCAATTTTCTTTCATTATTATTTCTTAAACATTATTTTAAATCCACCTCAACCTGCTACTTGAACTGCTGCCGGCCAGCACTAGATCTTTTATAAACCATTACTTTTTAGTAAATTTGTATTTAACTTTTCTTAAAGACTTTTGAAATGACTTTTAGAATTTATTGAACTTTCTATTTTTATAAGTTTAAAAGAATTATTTTATTAAGTTTCAGAAAATAAACTCTAAATTTAATGTGTTAATTTTTTAATAAAAACAAGTTTTGGAAAATTACAATTTTTTAACTAAAAAGGATTTGATATATGTAGAACTGGCTCATGTTCTTTGTATTTTAAAGACTAAAATACAACTTTAAGTTTCTAGTAAAATATGAGTTTAGTCCTTAGGGCTTCGTCCTATTTACCGTGATAATTTTTAATTTGTCTTAATAAACTACTTGTCTTCAGTTCTACTTCAGAAGTTAAGATGAAGAAACCTAGAGCAAAGTGAGAAGATAAAACATGAAGCAGAAGCAGAAGCACATTATTGATGGTGGAATGGTGGTCGAGAAGGTGGTGGCCGGGGATGAGGGTACTTGGCCGATTAAAAAAAGAATTCAAAGTCATTTTCGTCCATGTGGTTTAGTCATAATTACCATTTTCATTCAATTTCTCAAAACACGTCATGTTCGTACATGAGATTTCCGATATTTGTCATTTCACTCCAAGTGATTGTTGTCATCCATTTTATCTGTTAACTTGAAGGGTATTTTGATCAACTTATTAGGAAATGACTATCTAGGAAATCTCTTTCTCATCATTCATCTCTATTTTTTTCTCACATATTTGTTCACCATCCAAGGCCACCATCGGCCACCCATCACCACCATCCATGGCCTGAATCGTCTATTATTATCCGCACTGTGAACTTTACCACCACCGTTATGTCATCACCATTCAACATCACCCATCACCACCCACTATCATCACCTACTACCATTAAAAACCTCAAATCAAATCAATGAATCACACAAAAGCAGCCACCATTAGAAATAAAATCACTTATACCAATATGATTTCCTTTTATTATCTCCTTCCAACCATAAAAACCCTAGCCCCCATCTAGATGATTTCACAAGATTTGTGTTTTTATGTTGCACTCTAGTAATTCAACTGTTTTGTGTATTCTCGTTGTCTCTTTCACAATGCGCATGCAACAAAATCTAGTTATCGATTTATTTATTTCTTATATGTATTATTTTTCATGCTTCTCATATAATTCGGTTCTATTCGAATCTGACATGAATTCACATCGGATCCAAGTTTTCAAAATCGGGTAGGTTTTTCAAGTTATGATTACTAGTAAAATCGAAATTAAATGAAGCGGTTTTTAATAATGGAAAAGTTAACCGATATATACCGAAAAATAGATGTCATCTCCTCCCGTTGCTCAGGACCTTTGTAGTTTCTATGCTATAAATTCTCAATTGATTAGATAGAAATCTAGTTTCTAATAAGTTCAAATTAAAAGATCAATTGCAAGTTAGATTTAAAAGTAGTTGGTCAAGAAGAGTTATGGTGGACAGATTATCCATTAAAATTTTAGGTTATGCTTATTCAACTTGACATCTATTGAAAATGACAAAACAAACACATTTTTTTTTTTGAACGGCAAATTTTGATCACTGACGGGGGCATTACCCACCCACCCGATCATCTCCAACCCCCATCAGGAGGAAACTCACCACTGGTGAGAAAACCCCCTGGCCCAACTTGTAACCCCCATTTATTTACTTTTTGTTACAAGTGGGACTTGAACCCAAGACCACCCGATCATCTCCAACCCCCATCAGGAGGAAACACATTGATTATTCCTTTCCAAAAGAGAGAGAAAAAAAAACACATTAATTATTGCCTCATAATTGGCTTATTGTAATCACTTAATTATCTAGTACGTGTATATGATCTCCAAATGCATAAAATCCGGTTATTTTATATAATAGTTTCATTAACATGGCTAAAAATTGATAACTTATTTTAGAAAACTAGTATGACGATGAGATTAATGGATATCACGGGTAATATCAGAAATAAAAATAAACTTGTCTTTAATAAAACCGGGACAATTTATAAAAACCCTTGATCCCCTATTTATACTATACAAACTTGGATGAAAGATAAACCTAAAACTAAATAAATAATTAAACTCAATCCCAATCTAATACTAATTCCATATAATAATTAATAAATATATACTAACTAACCCCTACTTGTTTGACCAATTACAAGATTATTCCATTAGAGATGGTCTATTTGGTTTATAAACCTTATCTGTTGCTCATACATTAATTGCAACGATTTTGGGCCGTTGGTTCTCTTGAAGCCATCACTTCGAGTTAGCTCTAATATCATTGTAACAACTTAAACAAGAGAGTGCATCCTAAAGACTAGTTCGTGGACATATAAAAACCCCATTTGGTTTATAAACCTCATAGTTGTTAATCATACTAACAAATTTGGAGGTTTTAATTTGGAATGTAAAAAAAATTAATAT
>JBCNJP010005702.1:0-52828 GCA_039602395.1 Deinandra increscens subsp. villosa
AATTAATATATTAAAATATACCTGGAAAATACGGGTTGTCACAGTAGAAAGTGTTATTTTCCTATTGTTGAGGGTTGGTTTGTCAAACCAACAAATTAATCATGCAATGTACGTGGCTAGAAGATCATCAAACGAAGTGGGGCCGAAGTGAATCTTAATATATATACCTATTTCAGTTTGGAACAAGAGAAGGGGGACATAACCGTTTTCTCAGAAATTCAAGTTACAGGGATGAGATTTTGATTTTGATTTCTAAGAGAACCGAGTTTAGATCTTTGATTAGGTGTTGTAATCGAGTCTTTTTCATGTAATCATCGATCAATTTGAGCTATAAACGAGTGATTATTTACATGTTCTTGTTCTTGAGTTCGAGTAATCTTTCGGTCCAATTTTGGTGTACAAATCACTAGATCGGGGCAAATTGTGTTCACACGTACCTTTATTTAAAGGGTTTAGTGGGTCTTCACCCGTATCCGTTAAATAAGGTACATTTTGAGTAGATACAGGTCAAGCAAAACACATTAAATCAAACCAAAGCAATACACATTAAATCAAACCAAATCTGATGAAAATCAAGGGTAGAAACTGAGTAGATATCATCTACAACATTGCAAATGAATTTTAAAGCATATAATACTATTTTTATTTTCCATCAGATTCTTCAAAGTTCAAAACAAACAAGCTTGGGGGTAGCATGTCAATATGACTAATAATATGACCCTGTCAACACAAACTAATAGTCTAAGATCAAGTAATGCTCATGAAATGTAACAAACTTGGATGTGGCATGAGCCGGAACAGTGATTGAAACCAAACAAAAGCTAACTCAAATAGGTCAATTCAACCTAACAGTAATCAGATCTATAGTAACTCAATAACTCAAACAAACAAAAAATAAGGGGCAATTGCATATATCCCCTTCCAAACCTTATAAATTGCATATTTACCCAAGTCAAAAATTAAATTGCATATATCCCCTCCCTTATATAAATATATTGCAAATTTACCCATTCTGATTAATTTTATTATAACTAAATTATAGAATACCTATTTTACCCTTATTTATTTTATTAACAAGTGGTTTTTTTAACATTGTTATACATACGTCTCACAGGTCTGTGGAGCGGCTCTTCCAAATTAAATCCAAAATTGAACATCAAATCATATGGTCTGTGGAGTGGCTCTTCCAAATTAAATCCAAAAGTGAGCATCAGTCTAAAGAACACATAGTTTCTTGTTTCCTTTAAAACTCTTTTGTGGGTCTTGAAAATTAGAAAATAACATGAGAAAGAATGTAGCCTGATAATACAAAATAGGATCTTTTTATCAAATGAAACCTGGTATAGGAAAAGATAAATTAATCAATAATATGTATATATGATTCAATCTGTAGCAATCATTTTCTACAATTTATTCATTACACTATTCTTCTACCGAAAATCAAACTAAGTTACCCTTATTTTTAAAGTTCTCTGAAGCTGCTCCTTATCTTTGACCATTCATTGAAGATTTTGGGTGGTTGAATCTTTTTATTTCACAAGAATACACCTATCATAAGCCACCGTTAACCCCTACATGCCAAGCAATTGCTTATAGCCGTCCATTGCTCGGGAATCAATTGCTTACATCCGTCGATTGCTCGGGAATCAATTGCTTTCATCTCCTTTTCTACAACGAAGGGTCGATTAGAGCCAGAAAGGTGGAAGATGAAGAACAAGAATCATGGAAGATGAAAGATGGAAATTGTGAAGAAAATCAGGTTAGGGAAGATGAAGGAGGCAGCCTGGTACATATGGATTGGAGGCGATGTTTTTTAACCTAAGACGGCCTGCATCGGAGGTATTTAGCCTCGTACGTACGTACGTACGCCGTACGTACGCGTTGTGGCGTACGTACGTGGAGGCGTACGTACGTACACACGTACGCACACATACACCATCAAGTGGGCCCCATGTTTTTCTTTTTCCTTTTTCTTTTTCTCTTAAACGGCTAGATTTTAAAAAATTCAAACTTTTTGTTTTATTTTAACATTTAATAATACAAATAAAATATAAATAAATTTCAAAAAAATCTGAAAAAAATTCTAAAATTCATAATTAATTAAAACCTTAATTTTAATATATTTTTTTAAAAATAACGGCTATTTTTGTATTTGTCTTATTATAACGGCTATTTTTTTAATATAAAATATTAATAACGGCTAGTTTTTTTGTATTTTTCCTAACGGCTAGTTTTTCATCACTACTATAAATACACTCAGTATTCTCATTTCATTTCACACATCTCTCACAAAACCCTCTCAATATCAAATCTCTCTCAAACTCAAAACTCTAAAAAATGAATCCTGGTTAACTACAACATCCGGTAGTGCTTAGAGACATCTTCAGGAGGTGTGCTAGACATGGTGGTGGTAGAGGTTGGTTGATGGTGGTGAAATGAGACTAGATGTGTGAATCTGAGTTCTATTTATAACCTTTTGAAAACTAACCGTTGGCTAAAATATCTAAGTTTGAAAAACTAGCCGTTGGCTATTAAATATTATTATTTTAAATGATTTAATATTCAAATAATAATGAATGAAAATTTAAATAAATATTTATTTATTTATTTATTTTATAAAAAAAAAAATTATTTTAATTATGTCGATAATTTTTTTTTAAATAATTAATATATACGTTTTAAATAAAAGAATTAATTTGTTAACTAGTTTTTAAAATAAAGATTAAATAAAATGGTGATATGGAAATAAAAGGTGGTATGTGGGGAAGTACTTGATGTGGAAAAAAAGTGGGTTTTGTGGTATGTGGGAAGTACATGACGTGGCATGCTGACTGGACCAAAAAGGTGGTATTTAGTGGTATTTAGTGGTTTATTGATGTGGGTGGTCTAACCTAATAAACAATTAGTCTTTTTAACAAGGGTAAAATTGTAATTTAACTAGAAAAGGGGATATATGCGATTGTTCTTTTACTTTATGTATACATGCAATTAGAAATAAAAATAGGGGGATATATGCAGTTAATGTCCAATTTACATGTCACTGTTTCTATTGAACTTCAATCTTCAACGAACTCTAAGGAGTTTATTTTATCAAAAACATCTAAAAAATAATGATCACTTGAGTAGTAATAAAAAAACCAGTAACTTGTTTACCAAAGTAAAAACATCTAAAACACAAATTTCATTTTTTATTATTCATGTATGGATAAGCACCAATAACTTGTTTAACAAAAACATCTAAAAAGAAACAAATTCCAAACCGCTGTCAATTGTAAATTTGTAATTTCGAATTCCAAATCGTGAAATGATATGGTTGTCTCACATTTGTATTTTTTTATTATTATTTAGGTATAAATAAAGTCTAACAAATGGGCCGAGAAAGGCTTGTGCGCATGTTTCTTTTTTAATGTTTATTATTTAGGCAACAACAAAAAATCGGGTTTTACCCGTACCCGATTCATATAATTTCGAAATCCGGAAACCGAATCGTATATTAAATACAGGGTCTATAGTGGCCCGGGCTTGTTGGATTTACAGGGTTAGACCCATTTCACGCTCACCCAAAGTTTTAGCCTTAAAGCAATACGAGATTGAGGTACAACCTGTAAATATATATAGAAAAGTAAACAACTTGGTTTTATGACTTTATCCTTAAGGCAATGCGGGACTGAAGTTCACAACTTCTTGTCACACCCCAACCGACGACGAATATGTCGGGGTGCGATGATTTTCCGGATGCACACAACACAAAATATTATATTGCGATATTCATAATTAAGCCCATTTCATTCAACGATAACAAACATAATTAAGCATAATTCATGTTTACAATCCAACAGAAACATTCATAACAATAATCATAAAGAGTCTCAATTTATTTAATAAGGTCGATTAAGACCCATGCAATCCTAAGGCGACGATATCCAAAGTCAAAACGCATTACCTGCAACATGTACAACATACAAGTCAACTACAAAAGTAGATGACTAAACATAGGTTTAACAATAGTGTATGAGTAAAATCAATGCGATTCGTGAGTAATGTAAGTCCATATATGATAAATGAATAATGAAATATTAGATAACAAGAGCGTAATCAAACCCTGACAATAAGGCTTCCAATCACCCAAGGCCAAAACCAATCAAGTCATATGGGCTTGTCAAGCCAATAGATCTATTATCGTAACTCATACCTTTTTAGTGTTAATAATTGTGTAGAGTATGGGTATGAGCACAATCCACATATAACACACAAGTCTAACACAAAAGAGCATACAATACGAGCACAGAATCGCATATAATTTGAGTAAAGATATATCGAGTAATACATGTTGCACCCAAAACAATAAAGTGAAGTGGGGCTATGAATACTCACTCACATGTTAGCAGTGTCGAGATATGAGAAAAATAGCGATAGCGAGATGTGAGTCAAATCCGGAGATCACCTTGACGATTGACCGAGATGGAACAAAAATATAAATAAATAAATAAGTAAAACTGACAATCGAGACTTAATACGACACGAAACGACATAAACGACTCACGACTCATTAGTGGTTTGCTCAAGTGATAAAGTACAAATTAGTTATGGATCTAATCCTAATATTTTGGAAAGTCAAACAAAGTCAATAAAAGTCATCATTCACATAATATATAATAATTTTAGGAAGGTAACCCTAGGTCTAACGTGCAAACCTTGATCTAGTTATAATTTTTCATGAAAATTATAGATCTAATCAAACATAGCATGGATCTAATTATTTATCAAGAACATCTAGTTTTGATGATGAGAAGCATAGATTTAACAATAGATTGCATGCATGATGAAAATTGTGACATTCCGGCCCTTCGGGTGGGACTCGAGCCTTAGAAATAGATAAAAATGTATAAGACCGACAAACAGAGAGTCGTGTATATAGGCGTAGTATGTCGTTTAAGGTATTAGAAGAGTCTAGTAGCCTTAAAACACTTCATAAACATCACACACAAGTCGGAGTCTCGAAACATTGGTGAAAAACTAAAATCTGCTAAGTATCATGAATTATGTGCAAACTGATACGTGAATTTAATTGTATGATCGTTAATCGTTATATGGCAAGTTGATACTTGATTTTATTCGATTTGGTGTGATAAAAATGATGGTGACTTGAAAATGAGAGAAAACGTTGAAAACCGTGACAAAAAATGTGAAATACAGACAAAACGGGCTGCTGTCAACAAAAGTCAACAAGGCTGCCAGACGTGAAGCTCTAGGTGTATCGCCTAGAGCATATGGTCCCTCCAAGCGATACGCTTCAAACCTGGTTTCCAGCAAAACCCTAATTTCCACTATTTAAGCACAATTAGTCACCACCATTTCATTATATCAGCTCCCAATAAATTCTCTGCCCCATTTACGTCTCATATCATCTTCATACTCATTCATCATCAAGATTTGAGATTTATTGCAAGTTTCAAGCCCCGATTTCATCCTTTATCATCCTACATCGTTCGGTATGTGTTTTCTTATGTTTTGCTTGTGTTTAAGTTGTCAAGATCAAAGCTTTTTGATGGATCTAGGTCTGATCTATGTTTGTTTGATGATATCTAGTATAGATCTAGTGATTGAGATAGAAAAGATTGCATATTTTGATTTAAAAAATGTGGCTTTTATGCATGATATGATGATATAAGCTAGATCTAGGGTTTTTCATGGAAAATCATGCATGCATGTGGTTAAAGATTGATGATTTGTGCTAGATCTATGTTGTAATGACTTGATAATGGTAGATCTAGGGTTGATGTGTGACAAAGTTGTTAACTTTGCGTGAGATCTATGACGAAAACATGATTTCAGTTGCCATGCATGCAAGATCTTAAGTAAGGCACATGATTTGTGTTAGATCTACTATGTGAGTGTGTAGTCTAGGTTATTGGATGCACGATGATGTATAAAGTTATGAACTTGATGATCAATGGCATGTAGATTATTTTATAAAAATTATTACGTGAAAATATGATGAAAATGGTCTAGTAGGGCAATGTAGCTTTCATGCATGTGGTTAGGAATCTAGGATATGGTTTGAAATATGCTAAATGATGATCTATGTGATTTACATGAGACGATGATGTTGTGTAAACATGGAATTAGCCTATATGTGATAAATATATATTTATCGGAAAATAAATAAATTAGGGAATGCATGATTATCAACATGAGGTTACTTGGCTATGTGTTTGCATGTCATAAGTCAAATTGATTATGAGTTATACGAGTGTACAAGTCCTAAGTCTCCTACCTCGGTCGGAATGACAAGACTTTGTACGATCGCCCCGTCGATCGTGCATCGTATACACGGGATAATGTCGTAAGTAACTGTGACGCGCTATGTTTTTCATAGTACAATATGTTGTATATGTGATATGTGTTAGGTTATGTATAGAAAACCTAAATTAAATCACCAATGTGTATTCGAGTCCACTTGTTTATTGTTCGTGCGTTATCGGGACGGTTGGTCAAACTTAGTCAACACTCACATGATCGCGTGTCATTGGTGGAGTCTAGGAGGAATTCACATTATCTATTCAAGTGTTACTATTCGGAAACTTAATTGCTCCCTAAGGTGAGTTCTCGGCCCCACTTTTTAACGTGTTATGCTTTTCGGGAAAAAGATATGTGGTAAACTTATTTTTGTTGAGAAATACTAAACTATTTATGTTGAGAAAATGCTTGACTTATTTTCTGTTGAGAAAATACTAAACGGTTTATGTTGAGAAACGCTAAAATTGTTTTATATACTATTTGTAACCCATAGAAGAAAACATTTCAAGGGAGTCCTTCCATAATTCATGTACCATTAGTATCAGGTGATAACGGGGAAATGTGGAACAGATCTGTTGGGCTTGACAAACCCTGCCCTGGCTAGTCGCTTTGGCCCCCATCGACTTCGGGGATGGAGAAGGCGTAGTATATTGTCCTAACTTTTTTTCATGCTCGGTATAGCATGGTAGGAAGGCAAAACTTAACTGTCGAGAATGGACACGGGGACTATGGTGTTATAAATGACGTGGTATGTATATAAAATGCTGATTATCTTTTCCAGGATGTGTGATTCCTGGGGGGTTATGCCTCGCTGAGGGTAACTGGTTATCTTACTGTTTTAAATAAATATATATTTTTATACTTGCTTAATGATGCATAGCATCTTGGTTATGATTTTGATGAATAAATGTCCCATTTTCATTGTATTTTGGTTATGCTTTAGTTGGATTCGATGCTTAATTGATATATATATATGTGGATTTTAAGTGTTGGCTGGGGTCGTGTAGTCATTTTGGATGGAAACGAGGCACTTTGGAGTTGGATTGGCATCCGGAGGTGAAGATAGAAGAAAATAGAGATTTTTGTGATTCTGATGGACATGCGGGTCATCTGCCTGTTTCTTATGTTCTTCAGATGGGCCGCATGGTCTGGTCAAAGCTGCATTTAACAGGGCCATGCAGGCAGCATGCCTGCTACACAGACGCCCAGATGACCCGCATGCAGGTAGAGCGAGATTTTTCAGGAGCTCCTTATGCGGGCCACTTGTACCATTTAATCACACCCAGATGGCCCGCATCGATCGCCAGATACGAAAAACCCTTGAAAACCCCTATAAAAAGATTAGAGGCCGTTTTTCTCCACACACACTCCCCCATTTCGACTAGTTTACATATTTTGAGGGTTCTGGGATTGATTTTAGAGAGATCAAGGCCAAAGGAGCAAGGATTTTGGAAGGAAAAGCTTGGAAAAGTGAGGATTTCGGTTTAGGTTTCATCATTCTTCCTTGATTTCTTCTTAGATCTTGTTTGTATTGACATGTTTACATCAGATCTGAGTTGCTTCATGTTTAGATTCATGATGTTGGGCTAGATTTCCTTTTATCACTTGGATTTGATGATTTTAAGCATGTTTTGACTTTTCGGTTTGACTTTTCATTATGACTTGATGAAATTGCCAATTAATTCTGAATTGGATGCTTTGAATGATCATATATGCATTGTTAGCTTCTATTTGACTCATATGATGTGGGTAATTTGATGTGGATTGAAGAACTTCAACCAAATTGTTAAATTCCTCATTGTTAATCTTGGACTTTTATAGTTTTAGTTTAATGCATGATCCGATGACCATCTACATGATTGTATGATTAATATTTGGGGCTGATCTTGTATGTATTTGTGTTAAAATTGAGTTGACCGATTCGTTTTGCACATTAGGTGGTTGCTAGATATTGATTGGTTGGTTAGAACGCTTATAACCGTAAGGTTTTGACTTGTCACTTCGTGTTTAGCATTGCCTAAGTTCTTAGGGTCTTGATTCATATTTATTCACGTTATAGGGCCTTGGTAGTTATCATTTGCAAGGTAGTTATCGTATTGATTAGTCAGATTGGAGGTCAAAGTCATGCTTAGAGGATTCTTATCCGAGTGATATCCGTCTCATTACTGATTTCATTCTTAGATTCTGTTGCTTTGTTATTTCTAGTTATTTGCTTATCTGTTTCTTTGTTTTTCTCAAAACCAAATTATTTTAGGTTAAATATTAGCAAAGTTCGCATATCGAGAGCCTGCATTGCGTCCTTCGATTTGACATCCGGGTATTTACCGATACTATTCTGCATACGATGGGTACACTGCCCTACGCGTGTGTTTAGTCACTCGGATTTTCCCTTTTTGACTTGACCGATTTTTTATAGACACTTCAGCACACGTCACTTAAACTCTGAGAATTCACCAACCTTGCGTTGACAATTTACATGTTTCCTCTCAGGTCCTTAGGAGGTTTTCTGAGGAGCGCACGTTAGGTATCATTCATGGTGTCTATGCATGGGTTGTAATAATTTAGCACCTTTTGTCGCCTTGGGCGAAAAGACAACTTAAACTATTTTTATGATATCGCTTCCGCATCTGAAATGTTAACTTATTGTTTAATCGTTTCCGCAATGATTTTTGAAACTTGATGAAAATGCTTCTGCACTGTTTTGTTAATGACGTTTAACTCTGATAAACCGCTTTCAAAACGTAAACTGGTTGTTGAGTCGAGAATATAGATGTTCGAGGTGTCTGACGACTCGGATCCTGGTCATGTCGCGCCCTCGCTTCGCAGGTCATACGCGGGGGGTCTCGCGAGGGTGTGACAAAAATCTAGCCATTTTAAAGCATAAAAACTCAATCTTGGTGATAAACCACATAGAACTAACTCTAGATGACATGCATGACATATATCTAACCATTTAGAGGAACAAAGATTCAAACTTGAAGAGCAATACACATAGATCTAACCTTAATTAGCATGCATGATGTAGATTTAACGATTTAGAAGCATAAAAATACAATCTTGATGATCAATTTCATTGATCTAACCATAGATAGCAAATATGATGAAGATCTAACCATCTCCAAACATAAAAATACAATCTTGATAATCAAAACCCCATATCTACAACATATCCACAAGCAAGCACATAGATCTAGCCAAATTTTACCATAAAGTTTAAATCTTGGCATGAGAATACATTAGATCTAGAAGATGACATCAATTAGGGCTTAGATCTAACCCTAAAGCCTCATAAAGCTAAGATATTGGGCATGAGAAGTGGAATAAGGCACTTATCGAAAAATCAAGAAAATGAAGAAAATGGGTGGATATGGATGATCCAAGGCTTGATCTTCAATCTTCAAGCTCCCAAATTGATGTGAGGTTGAGAATGGATGATAATCAGGGGTTTAGGGTCGTTCTTGAGGAGTGGGGGTGGAGAATTAGGGAGCATGGAGGCTTAATGCTCTTAAATAGTGGAATTTAGGGTTCTGCTGGAATTGTGCTAGTAGGCTTATCGCCTGGGGCGCCTATATGCTCCAAGCGATACGCTTGGAGCTTACCCGAACATTGGTTTTAGTGATTCCTTGATTCACGTGTTTGGTTCTTTGTTTTTTTTGATGTTTTCGAGTCCCGTGTTTACCCAAATTACCCAATTCATCATCCCTTCATGTTCATCATATTTAATCCACTCAAAACGATTATAAGTACATCACGTAACACATAGGAATGCATAAATTAGGTCAAATTACGCGATTTTGGTCGGTTTTGTCAAAAGTATCACTTTTAAGCAATTCACCTACGTTTGGTGACCCGACAAGTGTGTAATGACTTGTGACATCATATGTGATCATAAGACTCATCATTGTGATAAAATTGACATACGATACTAAAAAACGTGATCTCCCGAATAATATCGAAATCGCGCGGGATTTACCAAACTTTTCACCGATTGTGTTCTAAACCTCGAATTCTCGCACGTATTCACTTGTACTTACTTGTATGCGTAAGTAGTGTTACACACAAGTATCATACATGCTTAGATTGCTCAAATTCCCGGTTAAACGTAAGTATCGGCGCGTTCGCGGTAAAATCCGATATAGTGACAAATTGAACATCAGATCGATTAACGAACATAATAATGAATCCGATCACATAAAACTAAGTATAAAACATCATAACTAAACTAATTCCTCATTCGGTTATCAATCATGGGTTCGGGTTACAGAAATGGATCAGATAAATAACCGGAAAATCAGAAATGTTACACTTCTTGACTTTGCATTGATCCAATCTCACCTTAACATTTTCTAAAAGATTACATTGAGATTATATATATATTTCTTATTATGAACTATGGAATAGAATATAGTAGCTATGACTGATCTTTAGGTTGTCTTTGTATATGAAGAAGTGAACCCTAGCAAAAGAATGGATAATATTTAAGTACCTGCAACCTTTATGTTAGAGCATATTCTGTGTGTCTAATGCTAGGTCTTAGATGTTTAGTGTTATTTGTTGAATTTGTCTTAAATAGTAGCAGCGAACCGACCAACGGACCATGAATGAACCGAGTAGCGAACCGACGGGTCGCTGGGAGGTATGGTTCGTTGGGCAGGTGAGTATACATAGGTTTCAAGTGTTTTGCAAACACATAGTTCTAAGTGTTTTCAAGGTGTAAACTGTG
Source organism: Deinandra increscens subsp. villosa (assembly GCA_039602395.1). Lineage (NCBI taxonomy): Eukaryota > Viridiplantae > Streptophyta > Magnoliopsida > Asterales > Asteraceae > Deinandra > Deinandra increscens. The sequence goes on from JBCNJP010005702.1 coordinate 11,024, forward strand.
TTTTGAGTGCTCTCTAAGTGTGTTCTTAATCTGAATCTTGTAATTGGTTCTTCAATCATAATACAAGCTATCTTTTGAAAGATCTCCATGTTTTTTTATTGTTCTTATCATCATACACTATTAGACCGATCTAGATTCCACTACACTTAATATGTAACATAATATTGATAAAAAGTAATTTCAAATAAGTGTATAAATGTATCGCTCTAGTTCGGCTAATGTTAAGTAATAGGACACCCTTAACCATAACACAACCGATTTATTGGATAATAAAAAAAAAAACCTATAACTGTTGGCTAATTTCGGTTATCAGTTAAATGTGTGTGATAATAAGTTTTCATTTATTTCATAACCACATGTATCCTTTTGACCCGATCCGTTAGACTTCACCTATTAATGTATTTTTTGACCCAACCTTTTCTCACCTCACCCAATTTGGACCCCCACCGAAGAAAATTTAGGGTATATATTAAATATGCAAAATGTCAAAATAAGAAAACTAGACTAAACGGCCGACCGGATTTGGGTTAATCTATAAATATTCATAGTGTGTATGCGGGTTTATGTGTCCAATACGATTTTAGGTTAGTGCCATTTTACCAACCCATAAAACACAACCCGTTTATATCTTAGTCGATAACATCGTACGTCATGCTTCCCAATTTGATCCGATCGAGTAACCCTGGCCTTTTACAACCGTCTCTAAACAAAAGTAGCTTAAAAGCAAACGCTTTAATGATCAATTTGTTGCTTTCAGTTTCTTGAATTGCGAAAATTGTCTTTTTATAGATGTAAGTGACTCAAAATATCCCTCAACCCCACAGTTTACCCTTTCTTGCAAGCTATTTCAATCCAAAGATAACAAACACCCTTTAATTAACAACTATCTCTCTCTTTTCTCCTACTCAACATCAATATATAATATTATTAATCCAAATCTATAAATACAACAATCAGATTAGTCCATTAATAACAAGAATATTCCATCATATCGATCGATCAAGATTCAGTAGTTATAAGTTATGGAGATCAATATCAAAAATGAAGACGCCCCGCTTCTTGAAAAAAAACTAGCCCTTCCCGAACCCATTGAGAGAACCCTAATACAAAAAGCCATAACCCAAACGTTCCAAAGTACGGCTCACTTAGCCAATCTCTTACCCACCGGCTCGGTTCTCGCTTTTCAACTCCTCTCACCCATATTCACGAACCAGGGCGCGTGTGACCCAATGAGCCGGGGCTTGACCGCCACACTTGTGACCCTGTGTGGCCTCTCGTGTTTTCTGTTGAGTTTCACCGATAGCTTCAAGGACCGAGATGGTAATGTGTGTTACGGGTTCGCCACAACACGTGGGTTGTGTGTCATTGATGGGAATACGAGTTTACCACCGGAACTTGCGGCCAAGTACAGATTGCGATTCATAGATTTCATGCACGCATTTATGTCGATTATGGTTTTCGCAGCCGTGGCTCTGTTTGATCAAGATGTTGTGAACTGCTTTTATCCGTCGCCATCCGATGAAATCGAAGAGCTTCTTACGGCACTGCCTGTTGGATTCGGAGTCGTTTTCAGTATGTTGTTTGTTGTTTTTCCGACACAACGCCATGGGATTGGGTTTCCGGTTACCACCAATTGACTTGTTATGACTCATATAAATTAAATTTCAGGATATAAACAAATATGAAGATTTATTTCGTTGCTTGAACAGTTGAACATATTAAAAAGTTGCAAGAAACTTGATTATAACAATTAACAAATATGAACCCAAACATAACCCCATCGGGCCCATCTATTTATACAGAAAATTTGGATTTTTTTCTTGGGTCCGTACGAAAATATAATGGGCTTCTATTTGCATTTGATAACTTGGATATGCATGTGATATAGTAATGTGTTAAAAGTGTTTATCTAATTAGTTTTACATTAAATTGTAGTTATTTTTTTATTTAAGGTGTGATATTAATTTTATATATAACTAGATTTTACTACCCGCTCGTTGCTAAGGAGATGAGCATGATAAGAAACAGTGGTATTGCGAAAATGCAACGTAAAGAAAACGAAAATGAAAAAAAGACAATGTATTAACGTTAAAATTAGAAACCTGGTTAAATATAACAATACAAAGAATATGATACTTAAAGGCAGCGGTGTGAAACTAAATTAAAATCACCAACTCTTTACTAAAATCGTTGAGTTCGGATAAAAAAAATTATGTTACACAATTGTGCATGTTATACCACCAACTTCTTTACTAAACTCGTTAAGTTTGGATAAGATATTAAAAAAACTCAAAAAATAAATAAAGAGAAAGGAAAACTAAAAGAAAAAAAGGAAAAGTATAATAATAAGAAAAGAAAAAAAAAGCTCCACAAAAAGACAAAATAAAAATGCAACTCCAGCAAAACTTGAGGGAGTTGTACACTATCCTTCACATTTGTATATTAGGGTAAAAATGATATTATATCACTTTTTTGTAAATAGTCTAATTTAATTTTTTGATGATGTAATATTTCAAAAAAAATTAAAATTATTAATTTAAGAGTGTGGGGGGAATGGAGCAGAACGCTTAAGGGGCTATTTGAAAACGTCTGATTCGGTTCGGTCAGATCACTGACTACTACTAGATCAGTTGTCAGCTTATTTGTTTTGCTCCTTAACACCGTCTGAAAGAGTCAAAATTCTAATCCACACGTATTTAAAGTGCTGACTGAGTTAGCAATTCAAATATTCTAACCGAATATTAGGAACCCCAATTCATCAAACACGGCCTTAAATAATTTCCATGATTGAGAAAGTAAAAAAAAATTTGAATTGTGATATGTTAACAGGATACGTAATGGGGGATAATGGATTATTCATGGATCATGGTCAATGCCCCATAGCCTAAACTTGTGAGTCTCGAATTAAATTTTGTTTTGGTTTTACTTCAATTATTTACACACATATAATCATAATCAACTATAAAATCGGTTATTTCTTAATTGGTTTGAACTTCTTTTTTTTAATTATTTTGGTTATATGGTTTTTTTCTCACCCTAACTTTTAACAATCTCTTGTCAACCACCGTGTTAATTATCATAAATGGGGTTTGTGGTCGTAACTTGCACTTTATATGCATGTCACGTTTTGCATTCTCAATGGATATGGTGCTGTCATTTGCAATCATTCTGATTAAATAATTCATAACAAAACTATATATTGGCATATATAAAACTCCTAGAGGCTTTTTAATAAATGAATGCATCTTAATAAGACTTTCCCCCCCACCCCCACCCACACCATCATGCTGAGGTATGGTTTGGTTGACAAAGAGAATAGAATCACTCATTCTCATTTCCATTCCCTTCCGTCTAATTAATTCCATCGACCCTGCCCCCTCCCTTCGATTCTTTTTCATTCCTTCAAAAAATGTAATGAATTTTTTTTATTTAATATGTTTTTTACTTAAAAAAATAAAAGTAAAAAAAATTAAAATTATTACTTTAAGAGTGTGGGGGTAATGGAGCAGAAGGCTTAAGGGACTTTTTGAAAAAGTTTGACTCGGTTCGGTCAGATCACTGACTACTACTAGGTCAGTTGTCAGCTTATTTGTTTTGCTCCTTAGCACCGTCTGAAAGAGTCAAAATTCTAATCCACACGTATTTAAAGTGCTGACTGAGTTAGCAATTCAAAAAATAAAAGTAAAAGAGAAATAAAAAAATAAAGAAAATACTATAAAAAATTAAAACGTAAATAAAAGAACGAAAGAAAAATAATTTTAATAGTATAAGTAATATAATGGTTGAATAATTATTTATAAATAATTAACTAAAAATAATTAAATAATTTAAAAATATAAAAAAGAATAAAAATATAAAATAAATAAAATAATAAATAATTTTAATTATAAATAACAAAAAACAAATAAATAAAAATAATTTTAATAGTATAAAAAAGTTAAAAAAATATAATAATAATTATTAAAATAAAAATATTAAACGATAACAAAAAATAAAATAAATAACCGTTAAAAAACAAATAATAATAATAATAATAATAATAATAATAATAATAAATAATATCACATATTATATAATAATAAAATAAATAAAGTATCAAAATAAAAAAAAAATACCTTTTTATATACATATCACAAATGAAAATATCGGTAAAATTATATTTTATTTCTTCGATTTTACTACCTTCTAAACAACACAAGATAATGATTCATTTCATTATCATAGGGTAACCAAACAAGACAATGAAATGAAATGATCGTTCATTCCATTCACTCGTCCATTCCATTTTTTCTTCCATTTTATTATCTTATACCAAACAGACCATTAGGGTTCTAAATAATCTTTTCGCTTTACACTAAGATTGAAATATTTTTATGATACTCTTAAAATTGATCTTAACTCAAATAATTGATAAAGAATCAAGAACAAGTATATGTTATCTATAATGAAAACATCTACCCTATCGTTTTCTAGTTGGAGAACCAGTTAGTTAAAATGACATGATGACCCCCTTTGCTCTTTGGGCTCTGGCCTAGTGATTACCCCCTTGGTTTTTTGGGCTCTGCCGCTATGCGACCCGGGTTTAAATCCAAGGGGTGACAGTTTTACCTCAAGTGGTCTCAGGTGGGGGTTTCTGCTAGGAGTAACATTCAGAGGGGGTGTCTTGGTTCTCACGGAGGTCCAAGTAATCGACCTTAGACATAGCCCCACAAGGGTAGGTTTACACGTGAGACCAGAGTCGCCTGATCGATGTCGTTCCAAAAAAAATACATGATTATGATGTTTCATGAAATAAAGTGTCGGTTGACAGTTAAAACAGTTAATAGTTGGTTGTTAAAACAGTTAGCTTCCACCAATCATCAGTTCGATCTTGTCGATCAACAAATCCTATTGATGGAGCAACCAACCACAAACAATTTTTAATTGTAAATATAAAGAGTACATACAAGAAATTAAATACAACTCTTGATATATCCTTAAAGCGAGATGGTAGCAGCCCGAGACGAAGCATGCTTTTAAAGTGTTCAGTGATCGAGGATGACTTTTAGTACAATATCGACCGCCTAGAGTTTGATTGGTATAAATTTGATATGAACCTTGCCCGAAGCAACGGGTCACGAATGAAGTGATAATCTAGTTCAATGTGTTTCATTCTTTTGTGAGAGATCGGATTTTGAGTGAGAAAGAGAGCACTTTGATTATCACACAATATCGTTGGATGAGTTGATGGTAAGGCATGAAGGTCTTGAAGAAGGTGGGTAATCCAAATGAATTTTGCATCATAGCCGTGTATTCTGATTCACAACTTGATCTTGAAACAGTGGGTTGCTTTTTACCACTCCATGAAACGAGGTTGCCTCCCAATAAACTGAGTACCCATAAGTCGATATTCGTGTTTCAAGGCATCGGGCCTAATTGGCATCGAAATATCCAAGTAGAGTGTTACACGGCTTACAGATTGTAAGTCCAGATGTCAATGTTCCTTTAATATACCAAAGAATCCTTTTCACTTCTTGAAAATGGTCAACAGTGGGGTTATGCAAAAATTTACTTACTTGATTCGTTGCATACGAAATATCTGGTCTAGTGATTGTTAAATATTGCAATGCCCCAACTCTGTATCTATAATTAGTGGGATCCGTGTAGGGTTCACCTTTGATAGTAAATGAAACATTTGGTGTTAGAGGGGTAAATACTGGTTTGGCATTAATCATTTTGGGCCGCTCCAATATTCCTTTTGCATATTTTGCTTGACTCAAGAACAACCCATTATCCATGTAGGAGACTTCAAGACCAAAGAATTAGTTGAGTCTCCCTAAGTCTTTAACACAAATTAATTATGTAGACGTGTGATGGACTTGAAAACGTCATCTTGGTTTCTGGTTAAGATCAAGTCATTGACATACACTAATATATACATGATGCAATTGTCTCATTTGAAAATGAAGAGAGACGTGTTGGTTCTACGACATGTGAAACCATTTGCAAGCAAAAACTTGTGGAACCGATAAAACCACGCATGTGGTGCTTGCTTGAGGCCATATAAGGTTTTGTTTAATTTGCAAACATGGGTTGGACGTTGATCATCAACAAAGCCAGGAGGTTGCTCCATGAACACACTCTCATTTAGGTGGCCATGTAAAAATGCCCGACTTAATAACGTCCTCTCAATCACCAAAATTAGTGAATGCAACTTATCGTACATTAAGATTGCCATCACTCAATAAGATGGGGTTAAGAGGGTTTTGAAAGCCAAAGCAGTCGCTCCTGTGCCATCAAACCTTCACTCCCCATACCCTAAGGTTAAGATAACTAAGTTAGTGTCAAAAAAAATCAGTTATGGTTTTGTAATCTTTATCTAGCTAGTTACTTATAATTAAGTTTTTTTTAATAAAAAAGTTCACATTATTTTTTATATCATACTGAAAGCCAACATACAGGACTCAAGACCCAACGCCGGGGATGCGGACAACAAGCTGCGCCGCCAACCATTTTTGAATAGCAAACCTAAGACGTATAAACACAACATTCTTTAATCTAGAGGCCACAATATTCCCGTACATGACCTTTTGGATCCGGCACAGCATGGCCACCACCTTCGATTCAAGATGACCAAATGTATCAAACGCGAAGAGAACAAACACATGTTGATTTTCGATGCACGTTTTCCCGTGCTTGTTCACCTTCCCAGCAGCCGCTCTGGACGTCGCTTGGCCAGCCTTGAAGGCCCTCAGCCCCACAAGGGGGGAGACCCCCGTTAGATCGACACATGCGTGCTTCCCATTCTGCCACCCAAAAACGAGTATGTTAGCTGGTCTGAGGGTTGAGCGACCATCCAAGGGGTTAGACAAAAAGTTAACAGGAGCTTCTTTCCTGGCCGAGATCCCGGCTCGCCTGAAAATGTCAAAAAGAACGCCCCGAACCACATCATGCCGATACTTAAACCTCGGGAGCTCTTTGCAGTGGACGGCGTGCTCCCCGAACGAATCCATACATGCCTTGTTGCAGACGGGGCATTTTTCATCCACGGGGAACAGGGGGACCATGATGCGATACTTGAGAATGGCCTGGTACTCGACGGGCGACATATGCTGGCCTAACCCGTCAATGGGGAGAGAGTGGAGGAAATCCTACGCATGTGGTTGTCGGAGGCAGTCCCAAACGGCCTTTTTCCTGACTGTCATCTCATAGTTAGCTTCCATCTCGAGCATGTTTTTACTAAAGAGGGCACTCGCCAAAACGTGTTGGGCTTTTGGTGGGGCGGTGTCCTTATTAGTGAAATTGCTCAGATCAAAGCCCGAAATTATATCATGGAGAACAGCCAAGGCCCATACCACAAACCCCGTTCTCCCGTAGTATATGGTCTTGCAGCACCCAAGATTGGGCACGCGAGGACATAAAAGCATACGACGTCGCCTCAACCGCCGAATAGACACCAAGATCCCCATACCGAATCGGCAAAGAAGCAAACCGCCATTGTAGGTCTCCAAAGAAGAAACCACCACATACAACAATATCCTCGATTAAATTGAGTTTTTTTTTTATATCATTCACCAGTTCAAAAAACCTGTCATCACTAAAGGGTTATAGTTTTAAATATTGTAAATGTAGGTTTAGGTTGATTTTGTTGTAGAAATCATTGATATTAGTTTAAGAAACATTAAAGATGATATTCAAGATTATTATTTATATCAAAACCACTCAAGTCCAATGGTGGTTTCGAAAAGGTCATACACAACAAATCAACTATTACTCGGTCAAGAATATATAAAAACCAATTTAATTAGTCAAATTAGAATAAATTAGAAAATAATATATAAAAACCAATTTAATTAGTCAAATTAGAATAAATTAGAATGTCAAAAAAAAAAAAAGTCAAATCCAAGCACAAACAATGAATTTGATAGCAAGAATCTTGATAGTCGATAAACCCATTTTTCGGGAAAACAGCAAGTCACATTCGTCTTTAAGAAATTAAAATAAAATATTATAGTACCTTAATTTATCGAAAACGTCTATATTTAACTTGACCGAAAAAATCTAGCTATAAAATAAACAAAACTGTAATTTTTTTTCACTAGAGGAATTTAACCCTTAATATTTTTAAAGGCAAAAGACTTGATTAAAAGGTACTTCTACATCAAAACCAAAAAATCCTAAAAATAGAAAGAAAAAAGAAAAGAAAAAAACATCTAACCAAACCAGATAGAGTCATACTTTAAAAACAATCAAACGGGAGACGACCATATACCAATTCTCCCACTAAATTGAGGCGCCAACAACTTGAAAATAAAATCATATCTATTTAACACCTTTCTCGAGAATTAATTTGTCTTTTTGTTAAAAATTAAGAATATAGATTTTTTTTGAACTGGCAATTCTTTTTCGAGCCAGCTAATTGTACAGTCGGAAAAGACAAAAAACACTTTCTACATAACAAAACGCTACGTTTTAGGTAAAACGCTGCGTTTTGTAAGGAAGACCGACAACTGACATTCTCTGGTCCATTGACCTGACACATGCCCTAAAACGCGGCGTTTTGCCTAAAACGCAGCGTTTAGGGTTTCATTTAATTTTTTTTAATTTTTTAACTTTTATAAACAAGGAGAGTTTTTTATTTTATAGGTTTAGGGTTATTAAAAAAATTGCAACTAAACATGATTTTCAAATAAAATACACAACTAAATAAAACATATAGTCAAATTAAAAAACGCAAACACACAACATAGTTCAAAGAAAACATAACATAGTTTAAAGACAAATAAATGTTCAAAATAGATAAAACACCAAATTTCAATCCTCGTCATCGTCATCCCGACTATTATGTCCGAAGTTAGCGTTGAAAGGTGGGTCATTCTGCTCGTAGTCAAACTCTGGTGCCTGTGGCGGAGGAGCGTAGGGCATAAATCCCTGACTCATATAATAATCGTTCTGCACTTTGGAATGGTACTCCTGCCAATGGTGGTTTCAGGCTATCTCATTGTACTGTGTCTGCCTCACATTGTGTTGCATCTGCCTCATATCGTTCATGGTCATATCAAGACGGTCGAACCTGTAAATAAAATTAAAAAATTTAAAGTTAATTAGTAACTTAAAATAAAAGAATAAAATTAATACAAAACATAGAGAAATGCGGTCTAACCTTTCAATAAAAGCATCAGGTAGCGTGGGAGCTGTCTACTGATGTCGTCTCTCGTTCTGGGAGTGTACCACTCCCTCATCAGCCATATAATCGTAACCCACACCAGAAGGTCCAGCCCCACCAGCCCCACCTCCCACACCGTGTCCTTCCACTGGTACCGGATGACACAACTGGTAGAAAACCCCATCAGGACCAGTCAACTTCATGGCAACATTAATCGATACCAGCTTAGCCTCATCGATAATCTTAGGTCTGGTAACATAACCCACCCGAGCATCATCCAGGTTAATATCAAGGTTAATGGCAATGTTAGTAATCAACGACCCGCAAGAAATATAACCCCCCTTGTTGGCATGCTGGATGCTCAAAAGTTCCGCAAGACAGTGTGCAAGTGCACATGGGGTCTGGTGAGCTATACAGTACAAGTAAAATAGACCCGCTTGTGTTACGACATCGTGACTTCTTTTGCGCGGGGCGATTGAGTTGGCAATCAACTTCTGGATGAACTTAAAGAAAGAGTCACAAAATCCCGTGATCCGATTGGTGCCTTCTGATGATGAACCAACCCAAATCTCACTCGTCATGCTGTTCCACCACCCTTCTAAAATGTTCTGGTCTACGACACTAACAGCCTGTCGGTATAATGTAGTACGCAACTCCTCCGGCGTGTATAACCCCGATAACAACGCAAACTCTGCCAGGGTGTACCCATATTGGACACCGCCCAGACGGAAACGGACCTGTATTATTTTAGGTTCAGTCCGTTTGAAGGGACCCTGGACTGGAGTGCCCTTCTTTCTCGGGGTGTAGACAAAAGTGGATAGCATCTCCATAATCAGAAAAAAGTAACTGGGATGGCGAGTCATCCTAAATAGCCGTCTCCACGGGCCCTCCCCTACATTTGAAAGATAACGCTTCGTACCACCACAATTTTCCAAGGCCTCCTCAGACAAATACATCGTACTCGTTATTCGTAGCCTTTTTAGTTTATTTAATCTTTTTGCCTCGTCAGTCGTCGGGTCAAATTGGAGCCACGAGTGATTGTCAACGCCGGCCATAATAGCTAACAATTATTTTTACAAACAACACTAAATAAATAATTCAAACCAAATCTGTTGCAGATTCAAGGAAAGTAAAAAAAAGTTGCAGAAGGGCAGAACGCAGCGTTTTGGGTAAAACGCAGCATTATGTTCTTCGTCTTTTTTTAATTCGCAGCCTATATATATTATGTTTCAAACCGCAATCAAAAAATTATATTCACATTTAACAGGAATATGAAGACATAGTGCTAAGAGATGAAGCAGATTCAACATTTTCGTTCAATAATCATTCAAATAAGAAAACCCTGAACAAACTATTGGGGTTAAACTAAAAAGTAAGCAAATAAAAATTCAATAATCTAGTTATTTGTTAACAACATGGTAGAATTGAAATAAACATACCTTTTTTGAGGATTTGATAACCGAAATCGCAGAGAATTGCTTGAAAAAGAAGAAGGAGATTTTCAGTTTTCGTGTTTTGAAACAACCCTAGCGGTTGCGTTTAAACAGAACGCGCAGCCCACTACGCTGCGTTTTGGCGAAAACGCAGAGTTTTGTTTTTATAATTTTTTTTTGGTTTTTATTAACTTTTTTATAGATTATAAGTTATTATTAATCTTATGTGAATTTTTTAGATTTTTTAAAAATACATCTATTTTTTTTTTCCAAATGAGGCATATTAGCTAGCTTTTAGGGTGTTTTGTAAAAAATAAAAAAAAGTGATATTTTTTGTTTTATTTTATTTTTACTTGTTGTCATTATAGTGATGAAAATCCTTGGTTAGAACAAAAAATTACACACAATTGAATAAAAATGAATTAAATTGGTATAAACTATTTTTTCTAAGTGAGGTCCACAAAACCGGTAGTTTTTGTCTGTTGCAGGGCATAAAGGAATGCATCTAGTCTTTGTCTATACATTATCTCCCATTCTTGAGCTTGAGGGAGTCGGTGTCTTAGCCAAAGCGGATCAACGAACGGCCATGGAACGTCCCCCTGTAATTCTATATTAAGGAAATGGTCTGGAGTCGCTATCAAAGATATTACACAAGGATTGGTTTTTCCTCTTAGTCAACATCAATAGGGAGTCGCTATACGAATAATAAATATAATCTCTTGCCTGGTTTAAATCGAAAGCCGGTTGAGAGTACGACCGTTGATACGGTTGAACCCCGTAATCATCCTTCAAAATATAAAATATTCACTATATCATTTACAACTATATGAAATTAACAGTTTAAAACGATTCATAACTTTACTCACGTGTTGTGATGCCTGATTTAAATCGATAGGCTCATTAGACTCATCATTCGAGAATAAATTCCATAACGACATTTTAAACTGTTAAATTTGAGAAAATTGATAAGTTTTTGTATGTTGTAAGTGGTACTACATTTCTGCGTTATTTATAGTCGAAAGATAAAAGGGAACAATAATTTGAGCGGGTGATATTTTCAAGCAGATAAGATTAGATGAATTATATCTTTTGACAACGCAGCGTTTTGGCCAAAACGCTGCGTTGTAGGTCTACAACGATTTGACACCACCACAACCACCATCTGTGGTGTCAGTGTGTTGAACTATGAAAGGAGAACGCAACGTTGTAGGCTGACATCGACTTGACACGACCACTACCACCATCTGTGCTCTCTCTGGTTGAAATATCTAGCCCTGCTTATAAGAACCAACTTTCCTAAAACAAAATATATAACGTTTCATTATATAAATCGTTTCCTTACTCTCCGAACGTGCTTTACATATCCAACATGAGTTTCGGGACAAGATCGTGGTCAATTCGATCGAAAAACGAAGATGTCCTAGGTTTAATCGTCGATGATGTATACACCCGTAATTCAGGTTATTTTACCTTAAATATCTATCATTACGGCCATTTTACAGATTTACCAGGAAGGAGATTTGTTTTAGGGCGTTGTACTTTGGCGGATTACTGCGATGTAGATGAGTTTAGATTCTATAATATGAGTCTAATCATGCCATATCTGGGGTACGAAAATACAAAGAACATGTGGTTTTATTATAAAAACCCTTATCTTGATCTTGATAGTGGTCTCGAACCGCTAACAAATAATATGGACGTTGGTCATCTTGTTTCATTCATAAATGAAGAGATAAGAAGTATTGACGTCTACGTCATTGACAGTGAGCTTGGAGCAAAGACTGAAGAAAACTACCCGAAGACCCGGGGGAAATGGGACCCCTCAACCTCTAAGGCAGCCAAAAAGTTGTTTTGATTATTTTTTATTTTATGAATCTAATGTATTTGTGTGTTTTTAAATATTGGGATGTCCGGAAGGAAATTAACATTGTTATAACTAAACTTTTAAAATAACGGTTACATTGACAAGGTAGTTTAAAATAAAACAAATATATAAAATGAACTTAGCAACAATACAATTATAGTTTAAAACGACAACGATATATTTGCTCGGCCATATGCCTCCGGTATGCCGCACATGTATCTTTCAAATTGTTGCCCCCATTTAAAGTCTTACCTTCTACCAGTTTATCCATCAACAAGCATGCAACCACTCCAGAATCCGAACCTAGACTGGTTGAATATTTTGGTAGATAGTCTAAGTTCGAAGTGAATTTCATAATTTTCTCACTCGGGTATCTATACGGTCCGTTGTACCGTCGCCAAAAACGTATGGACGTCATCAGCGCCGTAAAACAAGTACCCATGACATCAAATAATTCAGAATTAAATAATAACGGTGAATACTCTTCTAAGTACCTATGGTTCGTCCAAAACTGAACCATCTCCAAGGTCCGCATGTCGATACGACACAACAACCACTCATTAACAACACTTACATATACAGGCAAATACACGTACACCACCTCTCAAAAAGGGGGAAATAGTTCATCCGAACCGTTTGCATATCTGGCAACGTTATTTTCGGCTTTATCGTAAATTTCATCCTTAAACTGTGGTGGTACGATCGACCAACGATACCCTGACGGACCATTTTTCTTAACTTTTCCCTGCCTGAGACGCATGATCCTATAAATCCACGCTTCAATGTGCTGTAAAAAATTTAAATAAAATAAAAAATTACTTAAAACCCAAAGTAAATAAAATAAATTATCAACAAATTACATACCTTCCCCAACAGTTCACCGTTCTCCTAGTATCCAAGGAGAGCACCCCAGAATCGACCGTCGAGCTTCGTGTCATCAAGAAACTTAGAATAACAAAAATGAGCATCGCCGTTGTTGTAGAAACTATAAACGCTCTCCGACCACTTATCGGAGTTCTTGTTTGGAAATACCCACGTCGGTGGATTTCTTTCTTCCTCCACAACTACTTCTTCCACCGCTTCTTGTCTAACAGATGATCCTTCACCGGTTTTTTTTGTTGACCTCCATTTGGGGTGAATCCACTTTGAAGATTTTGGGTCGGTTGTGAATGATATTCATCGTCGTTAATCTCGTGACGTTTTGACATCTTTAATGGATTTTATCTTAAAAGGTGTTTACAAATATTAAGTTGAAGGGTGTGAGATGAGAAGAAGGATTTATAAGTTTAAGTGGGTGTGAAAAATGGTGAAGAAAGTTGGGTTTATAAAGGAAAAATTTTCTGGGTTATATAACGCTGCGTTTTGCCCAAAACGCAGCGTTGCACACACTAAACCCTAATTACTGATTGATCAATGATTATGTTGTGATTATGTCGTTTACTACGCAGTGTTTTGTTTAAAACACAACGTTAGAATTTCTGATCGCATTAATTAAATCCAAAACACTGCGTTTTAGGTAAAACGCAGCGTCCTGGGATGTTTTAATAGCAGGACCCTTATTTTTTTCATCGTAGTCTTGAACTCTTACCACTTAAAAGTTAATATCAAAATACCATTAAGCAGACCATTTGATAAAAAATATATCTCATAAGGCCACCCACATCGGTGGGTTACGTACGAGTACGTACGTACGTACGGCGTACGTAACCAATGTGGGTTACGTACGTACGCGCGTACGTACGTATATACAAACGCTCACGTAGGAGACAAATGCGGGACCCACATGCATTATTCTCTTTTTTTTTTCTTTAACGGCTCTTTTTTTAAAAATTCAAAGAATTTTGTTTTATTTTAACATTTAATAATTCAAATAAAATATAAATAAATTTGAAAAAAATCTGAAAAAAATTCTAAAATTCATAATTAAATAAAACATTAAATTTAATAATTTAAAAAAAAAGGCTAGTTTTTTTTTTGTCTTATTATAACGGCTAGTTTTTTCAAAAATTCTATATATACCACTTCATTTCTTCATTTCATTCACACATCAAACCTCTCATTTCTCTCTCAAATTTCTGCAAACTTCTCATTTCTCTCTCAAATTTCTGCAAATTCAAACTTCCAAATGGATCACAACAACTCAAACTCAAACTCAACCCCAAACAGAAACTCAAACCGAAACCCACCATCATTCATGTCTATGTTTCCAGACTATGATGCTACAAACATGAACCAGATTCTTCACCAATCTTCACCACCTTCACAAATGTATCCACCACCTTCACAAATGTATCCACCACCTTCACAAATGGATCCACAAACATACTTTCAGATGCAACAAATGTGGATGTTCCAACAACAACAAATGGCGGGGATGCAACATCAACAGCAACAACAACAATCCCAAACTCAACCACCCCCACAAGCAACTCAATCACAACCACAACAGTCCGAGGATGGCCCCTCACAGGGAAGGGTTAGGGGGAGAGGCAAAGGCAAAACTACTAACACTACGGCTTCTCGTACCAAATGGCCACATTCAGATGAAGTCTTGATGGCAGAGGCCATATATGAGTGTTCGGAGGACAGTGTTATTGGCACCAACCAAAATACTCATGATTTTTGGTTCAGAGTGCAGCAACACTATTCTAGTTCAAACCCCAAAGTGCCTAGAGATCAAAACAACCTGAATGCTCATTAGCACATGGTCAAATCAAAGGTGGCCAGATTCAATGAATTATACTTGAGTGTGAAGAATTCTTACTCAAGTGGGTGGTCTGATGACATGGTGTTGCTTGAAGCAAGGCAACGCTTTAATGCTGATCAAGTTACAGTTTTCAAATATGAACATATTTGGAATAAAGTCAAAGACAAGTTGAAGTACAACAGTGCTGAAGCTTGTGCGGCCAACTAAGGCCCCAAAAGAAACAAATCCAACACAGGTGGATACACTAGTTCTCATTCATCTACAAACTTTGGTGAGAACGAGTTCAATTTCCATCTTGATGATGATAATGTTGGGGGTATTCCAGAGGAGCAGCAGCCTCCTCGGAATGAGGAGGAGCCTCCTCATTCAACTGTTCCTACACGCCCACCCGGTAGAAAAGCGGCCAAAGCAGCTGCCAAGGAAAAGAAAAATAAAGGTACTGCTGGTTCCTCAAGTACTGAGGAAAGTCGGAACCGCTTTTATTCAGACCTTACTTCAGTAGTCGAAAGCAGGCAGGAATACCTGGATAGGTTGTTAGCTATTGAGGAAAACAAGATGAAACTTAAGTACTACAAGCTGGCTAACATGGATATCTCTCACTTGAGTATAAAAAAACAGGAAGCTCATAACCAAACTTGTGCCCGGCTAAAGGTGGAACTGAACATCGAAGATGAGTCGGAGGAGGAAGAAGAAGATGATGAGGCTTAGGGTTTCCATGTTTAATTTCATGTTTTCAATAAGTTAAACTTTTAGGATTTGTTATGTTGTTTAAATTTGGTTTGTTTTAATAAAAGTAATGTAGGATTTCCATGTTTAAATTTTTTTTATTAAATATAAAAATTTTTAAATTTTAAATAAAATAGCCGTTAACATTTAATAATAATTTAATATTAAATTATTTTTTTTAATAAAAATATAGCCGTTATAAATAAATAAAGATTAAATAAAATGGTGATGTGGAAAGTAAAAGGTGGTATGTGGGGAAGTACTTGATGTGGAAAAAAAGTGGGTTTTGTAATATTTTTTTTAATAAAAATATAGCCGTTATAAATAAATAAAGATTAAATAAAATGGTGATGTGGAAAGTAAAAGGTGGTATGTGGGGAAGTACTTGATGTGGAAAAAAAGTGGGTTTTATGTTATGTGGGAAGTACATGATGTGGCATGCTGACTGGACCAAAAATGTGGTATTTAGGATGTTATTGATGTGGGTGGTCTAATATTAAACTACGTGCATGTGTTTCTAATTCTATATATAAGAATTGCAAGCGTGTTTAAATAGTACTTTTCATCGAGTGGTCCACGTGATCTACTTCCGTGGTTGTCACGTGTTTTTTGTTTTTTTTCCCCTTATCAAAAATAACATTTATAAAAAAGCAACAGTTTTGATAATATAGTGTAAAATTATATTTAAGTCATATGTTCGATACTTTAAATGTTTGGGTTCTAAATTTAACGTTATTATACAATCTTTTTACATTCTTATTTTCTTTACACTACATTATAGCAATGTAATTGATTTATGTTATGTAATAATCTAACTAGTTTAGAACAAACGTGTGTGGTGTTTCAAACTACCAAACCTTTGTCATTTGACATTTTTAATTAGTTTCACAGAATGTATTGATATATAGGGTGTCATTTCATTTTGTATCAACAACTTTTAATTCGTCGACGTACAACATATATTTGAATCCAATATAAAAATAACAAGTTGGCATGTGGAATAAAAAGATTCCACATTTAAAAGTTGAAATAAATATAAACAACTGAAAAAACTGTATATGCATCATTTACGTAATTTAATACATTCGCTCAGCGGTATTATGTCTTATGAGGTTAGATAGGATTATGTTTAAATCTTATTAGTAACAAAATAAAAATTAATAAGCCGTTAAAAAAAGACCTAATTTAATCTAGTAACTTATAGTATTTTCACATGGTGAATGTTCTCTCGACCTATAGTTTTAGAAAAAGAAAAAAATAATGCATATACTATATTGGTTAACTTTGGTGTTATGACAAAGTCAACTTCGGTCAATGAAACTAGAGGGACTGTTTCTTACAGTTAGTGAAAGTACAAGGACCAAATTTGTCATTCTGAAAATTTAGTTTGGTATTTCTTTTTTGCGATAATTGAGTAGGTGTTAAATGTAGGTTGAGAGAATCATTCCGATTCATTCCGGTTCTTTTGTAATGTCTCTTTCGTTTCAATTGTAATCATATTTCTCATTTCGATTCATCAATAACCATCAAAACATTCGAGGTTGCTTTCATTCAGTTTCATTGATTTGTTTTCTAAATCCTTGGTGTTGTTAAGATCTAATTTCGCTAAATCTTTAACACAAACCTAAGAACCGTTGGACGCAAACCCTCATTATTCAGTAAGAATATATTAGTTTTTTTTTCTAAAAGCTGGATACAGACATTCGCTAATCTATTTCTAAATTACACCAAAGCACTCTTCTCAGAGATTGAACATATAACCTTCACTTAAGAGGCTTACAACCCTACTCTCTGGCGGGGATAAATTACTTGCCACAAGTTGTTAACACCTTTTATTTTAAACAAGCATAATGACCCGCGCGTTGTCACGGGGTCCTTTTACTTATTAATCCGACATCGTTCATATGTTTGGTTTAACCGCGGGATCCTTTTATTTTTTAGTCCGATATCGTTTGTGTGTTTGATTTGGGACTTTTTGAAGTTAGCATGTGACAGTGGTATTAAATTTTTAACTTGTTGGTGACAAACAAACAATAATGATTAGATATAGGAAAATTGGATTTTAATAATCACGTGTTTACCTTATTGGCAACCAATAATCCCAATTTCAACCTTGGCATCCAATAGTCCCACGTTTACACATGTTTGTTTCCAATGGTCCCTCCGTTAAAAAAATTAACGGAGCTAACGGAAAAGTGACGTGGATGATGACGTGGCTTTTTTTTCATTTTTTTTAATTTTTAAATTATCTAGTCATCATCACTATCACCCCACCACCATCACCACCTCCGGTCGTCTTCTCCGGCGACCTCCTGTCGTCTTCTCCGGCCACCAGCCACCACCATCATCATCTCCAGCCATCACCATCATCGTCTCCGACTGATAAAGAACCATCACCGGCTGAATATCGCGATTCCGACGAATATCAATTTTTCCGACGACAAACAACAATCTTCAAACACTAATATCTCTCTTAGTTTTGAACCAAAATTGATTTCGTAACTTGCATTGAACTCATAACGAAGAAAAGATTCAAACTAGCACCATTGTTATGCAGTTTTATTGCAGACTGAATGTCCGGATGTGAGAACCACGATGAACATGAACTGGGTTTTAACTCAATTCTGATCTAAACTTAAATTTGACCACGCCAATAGCTTTGTATGATCAAAATGAACTTGTAGGTACCAGATTTACACCGTATAAGCAAGAAATCTAAAATCCGCCATTAAAGACCAAAGCTTCAAAGTTATCACTGTGATTTTCGGGATTCAAGTAAATTTTCACCAAAATCAGTTATATAACTTGCATTGAATTCAAGATTAAGAACTATAATTAATGCAATCAATCACTAACACCAACAATCAGAAATTCACCTCCAATTTTGAGGTTAAAGTTCACGAAGTTTGACTTCAAAAAGTCAAACAGTATGAGTTTGAGCAATTTGATCACTACATTCATTTCGTTTGATCACTAAATTCGAACTGTCGGAGTGGCCGAAAACTTTTTAAGTGGCAGGAGAGGGGTTGTTGTCGCAGATTTTTTGTTGGCGAATTTCGGTAGTTGCGGTGGGGTGGTTGTCGTGGTGGAGTGGTGGTGGTGCGTCGGAGTGATGGCCGGAGGTGGTGATGGTGGTAGTGGGGTTGTGCTGATGCGTCTGAGTGCTTTTCGGGTGGTGACGGTGGTGGTGAGGAGGTGGTAATGGTGGTTGTGGGGAGGTGGTGATGGTGGTTGTGGGGAGGTGGTGGGATGGTATGTATGACACATGTATGCCACATCATAAAATGAAGCATTTAAAAGAAAATGAAAAAATAAAAAAAGCCACGTAATCATCCACGTCACTTTTCCGTTAGCCCCGTTAATTTTTTTAACGGAGGGACCATTGGAAATAAACATGTGTAAACGTGGGACTATTGGATGCCAAGGTTAAAAGTGAGATTATTGGTTGCCAATAAGGAAAACATGGGATTATTAAAATCCAATTTTCCTTAGATATATTATGTTAAGAAATTAAAGCAAAGTTTATATGAATTAGTTACAACTTACAACCTAAACAATAGTGATTAGATATATTATGTTAAGAAATTAAAGCAAACTAATGAATTAGTTACAACCTTTGAACAATGACAACATAAACTTTATGTGAATTAGTTATTGACATTTTAAAGTATCAAACACATGTAAAAAAACTTTATGTGAATTACTTATTGACATTTCAAAGTATAAACACATGTAAAATCAATAACATTTAGAAAGGGTATATGAAGCACCTAGCTACCAGGAGATGTTCTTGAGTCTCTCACTTGGTGGAGTGGTAGGTTACTAACAAATTTACAAAAGATTTCCGGTTTTAATTTGTTTTAGAAACAATTATTTCTCATACATTTTTATTGCATACTCTCTTACCTTTGTAGTTTGTAAGACATCAATGCTGATGCTGTTTGTGTTTAATTATATTTCATTTACTATAGTTAATATAATCAACAATCAAACTCGCATTTCACATGAATATAGACAACTTACAATCGTTATCTTTCAATTTTTTCAAAGGAGCCTATTGGACAACTTTAATAGTTTATTAGACAATTTTCTCTTATTAAAGGTTATGTTGTGAAGAAGTATTAGTGGCAATTCATAGCCAACATAATTTTAATAAGATGGTGAACCTTTTTTAAAGTGGAATCCATTTTTTTGTTGGTAATTTTAGTGTTATCAATGCCATCGGTGATATTGGATTAACTTGTCGTTTAGGTTGATCTCGTTAGTAATTAACCGAGTTAGGTGATGCAGGAGTGCGGGCTCGGTTGTTCTAATGGATGGTGTGTGTGATTGGTTTAAGTACGGGTTGATTGGGCTAAATATCTATTACTAAACCAAGTTTCCATAATTTATTTACATAATTAATTTTGTTTTATTTAATTTATATTAACTTAATTAATTTATTACCTTCCATGATAAATTATACGTTTGGGAACTCACGTAAGATAGAAAAGTTGGTTAATTAAAGGATCAGTTTTAAAAAGAAAGAAAGGGGGGACATTTTCTTCTTGAAAAACGAGAGTTCCACTTGGGAACAATTCCAATTTGGTTATGCAGAATTGGAATTTGATGTAGATGGAACAAAATCTTCTCTGAGATCACTTAATAAAGAGAAGGGGACACACAAAGGATACCTATTCGATTCTTTTCGGTATGATTATTCTTAAAGAAATCTAAATCCGATTCTTGTACGTATACTACGTTTTATCCGTTCAACTATTTGATTGTACCGATCAAATTGTTTGTTCTGAAAGTGATCACACGACTCGTAGTATAATCCAGGCAATTTTCGATTTCGTCTACGGTTTCGGTCCAAATTTATACAACAAAAGAACAAACAATTTTACGTTCATGGCGGAATCGGACTTTCGATTTGGACGTGTGATCACTGAATCAGACATTGAATCGGTGGAGGAATAAAAGTCGCGAGCGGAAGAATTGCTTTCAATTGATGCAGTCGTGAGCGGAAGAATCTGGGTTTTCCATTTATGTGTTGATTTATATATTCCTCTTGCATCGGAATTTAGTACACGTTGAAATGAAGAATCTGGGTTTCACTTATGTGTTGGAAGTTTTTTTTGCGAAATCCATAGAATTTTATTTACTTCAAATACATAGTTTTTGGAAAACCGTAAAACGGTTTGGAAGGACGACACATCGGAAATCTAGTTAAATGAGATTTGATCTCATTTTGTTTGGATGAAGGCTTTCTCTAGAGATATCACAGAAACAAAGATATATCAAGGGATGATCGGAAATTTCTAAAGTATTTAACCGATGACATTCTGCTTCAAATTTCTAAAGAGCAAATCGTGAAAGCTTCAATGGATTGGTATAATCTGGAGACGGTGTGTTCTCTTGACGAGGGTTCCGATAGCGTAGTAATGCGGTTAAGGAACCGGTCTGAATTAAAGCATCAATTGTCGTTGATGGGGTTAGTCTGGTTATGGAGTAAACCATCTACCATGGCTGCTTGGAAATTTGTTTCCGTTGAATCGTTGTTGCCTACGGATGGACCGTTTGTTTCCGATGAAACCAATTTTAAGGTCTGCAAAAGGTCAAATAAGGAATCCGTGCAACTAGTGAGTGTATTCTAGAACAGAATCACGTTTCGATTCATATCGGGAAGCTTCGAAGTTTGATTACGCATTACTTTGTGCAAAATTTGAAGAGCACACACCTGTGTGTTCGTGATGTATTGAGATCGTTTATTTTTATAAAATATTGGGTCTTTTATTGTCATAATCTTCTCCCAACTTTTTGGCATTACGTTTTTTCCTTTCTTGTATTTATATCCCTATTGAATCAATGAGAAAAATACTTTTGGTTCCAATTTCTTTATGGTACCAGAGCACGTTCCGATTCAAGCTCCAAAACCCTAGTCGACTACACCATGGCCAGCAATGATGCTGAGAAAAACAAAACCGATGGTGAGGCTACCGATCATACCTCGCCATACTATCTACACGCTTCCAATTATCCTAAGCAAATGCAAGTTAATGATTTGCTTACAGACAAGAATTACAGTGATTGGGCTGCGGGAGATGAACAACATCGTCTCATAACTACCTCAAAGAAATCGGTTCAAGAACCTGCTGCTTTTCAGACTTCCTTTCATGGTAAAAGAGAAAGGAACAAGAGCCAAGCAAATGAAAAGGGATGGCAAAGGGCCGTTAAAGGAACCTCAAAGAACAAAAACGAGCGATGCTCGGTGTGCGGAAGGGACGGGCATAGTAAAGATGGTTGTTTTAAAATAATTGGGTACCCTGAATGGTGGCAAGGTAAGAAAGAAACCATCAAACCAAAAGCTGTCATGGTGAATACGAGTTCGAGTCCCATACCGGGAATTACCGATGAACAATACCAATCCTTTTTGAGGTGGTTTGCAGGATACGAAGAAGGAGGTGTTAAAACACCTAATGTGGCTAACATTACAGGTAGATTAAATGAAGATTGTGATTGGATCGTTGACTCAGGTGCAACTACTCATATTACATGTCAAGAAAACTTACTAGAAAATGTTAATATAGAAGCGCTTGAGAAACCAGTCACGATACCCAATGGGGAAGCCATTCCCGTAACAGGGAAAGGAGATCTTATTCTAAAGGGAGGATTGAAAGTTAAAGGGGTCCTCCTTGTGCCAAACTTTACTTGCAATCTATTGTCGGTTAAACGTTTAACAAAGGAACTAAACTGTGCAATAACCTTTTTCCCAGACTTTTTTGTTATACAGGACCTGAAGAAAGGTGACTTGATTGGAGCGGGTAACTGTCGTGATGGCTTATATCGTATGGGGGAATTAAGAGAAGAAAGACGTGTGATGATGGTAACAACCGATGCGTGGCACAAGAGACTTGGGCATGCCTCGGGTACAAAGTTGTCTCATGTTGATTTTCTCAAAGGTGTCAATTTGGATTTTGAAAACAAAGTTTGTGATTCTTGCAATAAAGCGAAACTTACTCGTTTACCTTTTCCGGTTAGTTTTGTTAAAACAAGTGAATGTTTTGATTTGGTACATTGTGATATTTGGGGCAAGTATAGAAAGCCGTCTCTTACACGAGCAAATTATTTTTTAACCATAGTAGACGACTTTAGTAGAGCGGTATGGATTTACTTGCTCAAACATAAACATGAAGCAAGCACTTGTTTAATTCATTTTCACAAGATGGTAAAGACACAATTTGGAAAATGTATTAAAAGAATTAGGAGTGATAACGGTGGAGAATTTGTTTCAAACCAAATGAATCAATTTTATGCAGAACAAGGAATCACTTTGGAAACCACTTGTCCTCACACCCCACAACAAAATGGGGTGGTAGAGAGGAAACATCGACACCTCTTGGAGGTGGCACGAGCCATTCGTTTTGAGGCTAGTCTTCCAACAATGTTTTGGGGTGAGTGCATATTGACAGCCGCATACATTATAAATCGGCTGCCTTCAAAAACGATTAATAACAAAACACCCTATGAAATAGTTTACAAACAAAAACCGGAATATGAACACATGAGGGTTTTTGGTTGTTTAACTTATTTCAGAAACACTGAGACAAATGGGGACAAGTTTGAACCAAGAGGCAAACCAGGGGTATTTTTGGGTTATCCACCGGGAATAAAGGGTTACAAGATTTATGATCTTGAACAAAGGAAAGTGGTGATTTCTAGAGATGTCAAATTTGCCGAAGAGGTGTTTCCCTGGGCTAAACTCGAAGCGAAAATTCAAGAACAAGAGATTTTTGAGTTTAAGGATCCAACTTATTTATTCTTTGATCCACCTGTTGTGAATAATGAGACAGGGGGAGATAGAAGGGAAGAAGTTGAGCCCATTATTGTTGGAGAAGAATTTAGTCCAGGTGGCTATGAGACTCCATCTTCCCAAGATGTTAATGATGCCACTCTTTTACAAGAGGAAGTTGTCGTGGAAGATTTACAAGATTCCATGCAAGGTGGCAATAATGAGTCACAAAATGAAGAAGTTAACACTCAAACAGAACCGCAACAATGGACTCGAGAAAAACGAGCCAGAAGCACACCAAAGTATCTGGATGACTACCACGTAAAGCTTCCGCCATCGATCAGCCACACGCACCCCGTCTCTGATCAAGGACCCTCTACGGTACATCCTATTGCCCATTATATTTCATATGATAAATTTTCTGATTCTCACAAAGTTTATTTGTCGGCCATCAACTCACACGATGAGCCTAAGAGTTTTCAACAAGCAGCTAAAAATGAACACTGGAGAGAAGCCATGAAGAAAGAAATCCAAGCTCTTGAGCAAAATGGAACTTGGACCCTTGAGACACTTCCAATTGGAAAAAAGGCCATTGATTCCAAGTGGGTGTATAAAGTAAAGTTCAAACCGAATGGGGAAGTCGAAAGGTATAAGGCGAGACTTGTGGCTAAAGGCTATACACAAATGGAAGGAGTTGATTACCATGATACCTTTGCCCCGGTTGCCAAACTCGTCACAGTTCGAACTCTTTTGGCCATAGCTGTCAAACGAGGATGGGAAATTCAACAACTTGACGTCAATAATGCCTTCCTTCATGGAGACTTAGAAGAAGAAGTTTATATGAAAATACCAAATGGTTTTGCCAAGGAAAACGACACACGGGTTTGCAAACTCAAGAAGTCGATATATGGTCTGAAACAGGCGTCGAGAAATTGGTATCACAAGTTCACCACATTTCTCATTGGTTTGGGTTATAAACAGTCAAAGTCCGATCATTCTTTATTTATCTACAAACGCTCGAATGTCTTTGTTACAGCGTTGATATACGTCGATGATGTTATCATCATGGGGAATTCCGCCGAGCAAATTCAACACACAAAATCTCATCTTGATAAGGAGTTTGGCATTAAAGATCTTGGTTCCTTGAAATATTTTTTGGGCGTTGAAGTCGCAAGAACATCAGAGGGTCTTGTCCTCAGTCAACGGAAATATACTCTCGACATTCTTGAAGATAGTGGATTTCTAGGATCTCGTCCGAGTTCGTTTCCAATGGAACAAAATTTAAAGCTTGATAAGGGAGATGAAGAGGATAAAGTTGATGCAAATCAATATAGGAGACTTGTTGGTCGGTTACTTTACTTACAAGCCACGCGACCAGATATTGCCTACTCGGTCAATATACTTAGTCAGTTCGTGGCGGACCCTAGAAAGATTCACTTGGAGGCTGTTCACAGAGTTTTAAGGTACTTAAAGACAACTCCAGGACAAGGAATTCTGTTGCCGTCCAAAGGGGGAATGCAACTTGTCACATACTGTGATGCGGATTGGCTTGGGTGCCCTTTTAGTAGACGATCAAGAACCGGGTATTTGCTCTTGCTCGGTGGAGCACCAATATCCTGGAAATCAAAGAAACAATCGGTTGTCTCTCGCTCCTCGGCCGAGGCAGAATATCGAGCTATGGCGACCACAGTTAGCGAAATATTATGGGTTCGTTGGTTACTTACGGAGCTCGATGTTCCTCAAGATTCTCCAACACAATTATTTTGTGACAATCAAGCTGCACGACACATAGCCAATAATCCAGTGTTTCATGAACGAACAAAACACGTTGAAATGGATTGCTATTTTGTTCGGGAACGTGTCGAGTCGAAAGAAATTGTTCCCATTCACATTGATTCAAAGCTACAGATTGCGGACCTCCTTACCAAACCACTTGGTTCTCGTCAGTTGCAAACCCTACTAGACAAGTTGGGTGTTCGTAACCTACACGCTCCAACTTGAGGGGGAGTATTGAGATCGTTTATTTTTATAAAATATTGGGTCTTTTATTGTCATAATCTTCTCCCAACTTTTTGGCATTACGTTTTTTCCTTTCTTGTATTTATATCCCTATTGAATCAATGAGAAAAATACTTTTGGTTCCAATTTCTTTATGATGTTTATGCAAGATGTTGAAGATGAAGGTTACCAGAAAGACGGTCAGATTTATTTGGATGAGGATTTGAAAAATTGTCGAACTCAATTAAATTCCCAGGTATGTTTTAAATAGATTTCTTCGAATTTAGTACGTCGTGTTTAAAATACATGCTTAGTGGTGTTTGATGCAATTTGCTTAAATGTGGTTATTTTATGACATCGCATGGA
Organism: Deinandra increscens subsp. villosa; assembly: GCA_039602395.1. Lineage (NCBI taxonomy): Eukaryota > Viridiplantae > Streptophyta > Magnoliopsida > Asterales > Asteraceae > Deinandra > Deinandra increscens. The sequence goes on from JBCNJP010005702.1 coordinate 37,034, forward strand.
AGTTATCAGATTGTTTAATGTGATTCCGTTAAGCACAATGATTGACATGAATTGTTTGATTAAAGAAAATGATGGACATAATTGTTTGATTAAAGAAACTAGGAAACGTGTAATGAACATGAAATTATAGAAATTCTGGTTGCATATGATATATATGTTTAACGGGTCATGGGTGTGAATTAAACCGGGTAAGTATGGCGGAATTTTACGTGCTTGGCATGTAGCGATCACCGCCGGTTTGCATCATCGTGTATGTTACGGAGAGTAGCTGTAACGGCTACCAATTTTGTACTTATGCATGATTTGAGAATTGTGTGAACATGATTTGTATGATGTTGTCGGGTCCGAAATGATGTTAAATTCAGTGTTTCTTTTAATTCGATAGAGATTGAGCCACTTTAGTATATTACTTATGTATCTTTCTACTGATAAGCATGTCTAGTTGATTTTGAATGACATATGGCCAATTCATGTTAAATGAAGTTTTTATACTCATGTTAATATTCATGTTAAAGTAGTGTTTTTATGCTCATGTTAATAGCATATGGTTGCTACATCAAGAAACTCTTGTGAACTTAGGTGTGAAGTTCTAAATTGAGCCATCTAAGAGTTTGGGATGTAGTGCTCTTGAAAGTCTTATTGAACCTAATATAAAGACTTTATGTGAGAATATTAATGGATCTATTTTCATAGGATATGCTAAAATCTCACAGGCCTAGAGGTTCTTTGTCTTAGAATCTAATGACTTAGTGTTTATAAACACCGTCATAGAATCAAAGGATGCTATTAAGAACATAGTTGTTGATTATGATCAAGAAAACCTAAAATTTGGTTTGAAGGTCATCTTTACTTAGTTAAAGAGACTAGGAGTGAGGATGTACAATCAATTACAATATTGTTTTAATATTCAAGAGGATCAAGGATATATAGTAAAGCAATGGATATTCTTGAGAAGTTGATTTCTTGTAATAGGCAGTCCATGATGAGATGGATTCTATTGTGCATAACAATATACTTTGAATTCAATTGCTTTGTCTCCTAGATGCAAGCTATTGGGATTCGAATGGATATTTAAAGGAATGATGCTAGGATTCAATTTCTTCTTCCTCACTTTGTAATCTGTTAATTCACCGGATTAATGTGGAAAATACATTATTGAATGGCGAATTAGATGAAAAGGTATACATCAAACCTGAAGGTTTTGCATTGCCTGGGCTAACACACAAAGTGTGTATGCACTGTTAATGTGATTTTATCTAATGGGTTTTTTTTAATTAAAAAGATAAGTGTGAATGTAGCATATTTAATTATGATACAAAGGATATGAAGGATCTGGGGGAGGTAGTTCTCCTAAGAATAAGGAAATTGGAGTAACAAGGGGATATATTGTTCTCTAGTATTATAGATCCCAATATCAACCTTGTGTTTACTGAAGGTGAATTTATCTCACAGATGCAATTTTAAATCAATCGGTTGTCTAAAGTATGTTAGACTTAGCAACATGCTTGACATAACTTATATTATGTGGAAATATGAAATTGTTATAACAATTATTCATATGAATGATTTTGACTATTTGTGAGTAGATTATTTAATAAATTGAAAGTAACCATGGGTTATGGTTTGTATTATTCAAGTTGTCATTGTTTACAGAATGACATTCTGATGCAAGTTGAATAATGAAGAGAATGTGTAATTTTCTCAAGGGAGTTTTTTTTTCTTGGACAATCAAGAAATAAACTTGCATAAATTGTCAATGGAATATGGGTTTATAGCATTTGTAGCAGTTGATAAAGCAACTGAGTAGCTAAGAAACTTGTATTATAATATTCCTTTGTGATTTAAACCGATATCACTAATATCTATCAAGTATGATAGTAAGGACTAAGGATTAGTCAGATGTATAATGGAAAGTCTAGACGGTTATTTTTATATGCATTATACATGGCATGATTTATGAGCTCATCATGCATGGTGTGATATCTGTTGAGATTGTAATTCTAAAGGTTAATTGGCTGATGATCTAACTGAAAGTTAGGAAGAGATCTCGTGAAAATCAGTCATATATAGAGATGGGTTTAAAGTCCACACTTTAAATATCATATGGCAAGATACCCAATTCCCATCTAATAGACTTTAGATGCTGAATTCAATGCGGAAAGCTTGTTATAGAGATATTGGAACACATGATCAAAATCATCTCAAGGTTGTGTTCAGGCTGCAAGATGAGAGAGGTTGAAGCATAGCTTCTTAATAGTTCTTTGAAAAGTGCATTTGCAGGTGCATGAAAGAACTACCTATAAGAGTATGAAGTTTAGCCGCTTCAAGAAGCTTGGACTTGGCTTCGATATACTCTTTGAAGGATTGGACACAGGCTAGTAAAAAATAGTGTCAGGTAAGAACATATGGATTTATAAACTTATGTGTATATTATCTTCGGGTATTCAAAGCAATAGTAAAGGTTCAATCCGTTAGTGACACCCTTAATATTCGAATATTTGGAATGTGTAATATACTAAGATGGAAATTCAATCGTCACGACATTTCCATTTATGCATAAGTTTGAGTTTCTTTGAGGATAAAATTAAGTTAATCAAGGATATCACTAAAATGGGGGAGGAATGTTGGTAATTTTAGTGTTATCAATGCCATCGGTGATATTGGATTAACTTGTCGTTTAGGTTGATCTCGTTAGTAATTAACCGAGTTAGGTGATGCAGGAGTGCGGGCTCGGTTGTTCTAATGGATGGTGTGTGTGATTGGTTTAAGTACGGGTTGATTGGGCTAAATATCTATTACTAAACCAAGTTTCCATAATTTATTTACATAATTAATTTTGTTTTATTTAATTTATATTAACTTAATTAATTTATTACCTTCCATGATAAATTATACGTTTGAGAACTCACGTAAGATAGAAAAGTTGGTTAATTAAAGGATCAGTTTTAAAAAGAAAGAAAGGGGTGACATTTTCTTCTTGAAAAACGAGAGTTCCACTTGGGAACAATTCCAATTTGGTTATGCAGAATTGGAATTTGATGTAGATGGAACAAAATCTTCTCTGAGATCACTAGATAAAGAGAAGGGGACACACAAAGGATACCTATTCGATTCTTTTCGGTATGATTATTCTTAAAGAAATCTAAATCCGATTCTTGTACGTATACTACGTTTTATCCGTTCAACTATTTGATTGTACCGATCAAATTGTTTGTTCTGAAAGTGATCACACGACTCGTAGTATAATCCAGGCAATTTTCGATTTCGTCTACGGTTTCGGTCCAAATTTATACAACATTTTTTGCATCCATCTTTAAACGAAGCAGCCCCAAAGTGATTAATGAATTTCTCTTTTTGCGCGTACATTAACAATACCGTCGATCACCTATAGAAATCGATGTTAGTGGTAGACGAACCGCAGACAACCTAGAGAGAAAAGGTCTCCCAAAACAAACCAGATAACTTTTGAAGAAAAAGAGAGAGAGAGAGAGAAAGAGAGAGATAAGAGTATTAGGGGTGTTCAAAAATATCTGAGTCCGAATCCGTATCCGAATTATCCGAAATTCCGTATCCGAATTATCCGAAAATTTCGGATATCCGGAATTTCGGATATCCGGAATTTCGGATATCCGAAACTCGGATATCCGAAAATTCGGACTTGGACTTGGACAAGAATTTACAAAATTTTCGGAAGTTTCGGATACCCGGTATCCGAAAATTTAAATAAATTAAAATAAATTTTATATTAAAAAATTAAGGAATTATTGAATACTTGGACTATGTTTATTTGTTTTGTCGTTTTTTAGGTTGAACTTATGTTTATTTGTATTTGAAGACTTGAAATATGTTTATTTGTTTTGTCGTTTTGTCGTTTTTGTGTTAAATTGTGGTTTTTAAAAAAAAACTGGATTTTCGGATATCCGTTTTAACTATCCGAGTCCAGTCCGAAATTTCGGATATCCGAAATATCGGATATCCGAAATTTCGGACTTGGACTTGGACAACGAAAACTGATATCCGAAATTTTCGGATACCCAAAATTCGGATATCCGAAATTCCGGGTATCCGGTTTTGAACACCCCTAAAGAGTATGGGGTTTTTTAAGAGATAGTATATGAAGGGCAGGTGTCCCTAGAAAGAAGAGATAGGAAACATTTGTGCCAATAACATAACACGTGTAAATAAATAGGGAGTCAGGTGTATTTAGAAAGAAAGATGTATAAAAAAACTACAACACCATAAGAAGAATCGAACACGCGTCTCTTCCATAGTAAAACAGAGCTCAAACCAACACACTATATCATCAATTGGCATTCACAACAAGTTTTCCATCCCTATCTCTATAATTTATACTTTTATTATTATTTTTATACTCTATTTCACTCATAACCATAATTAAATAATATTTTTTTATACTTTTATTACTAGCCACTTACCCGGGTAAATACCCGGGGCTAGAACGAAAAAAAAAAAATTATATATATATAGATATATATCCTATCAAAAGAAAAAGTTAACGGTAAAAGAAAATTCTATAATAGTAAAAAAAATCAATAACAATTACAAATTCGACATCATAGATATCATTAATGAGTTTTTAAACACAATTAATTGAAATTTATAAAATAAATGGAAAGTTCGGATTTTATGGAACTAACTGAAAGGAATATTGTTAAAAAGTTGAAAAGGTTTAAATTATTTTTCAAAAATGGCGGAATACATTTTTATATTGGTTTTATTATTTTCTTTTTGTTAAATTTCAAATATAAAAAGGATATATAATAAACCGTAAATTGGAAAGAAATTTAGAATTTTAAATATGGGATGTCTAAAATGTTTAAAATTGACACTTTTATTTTCTTTACAAAAATAGCGCCACTTTTCATTAAATAAGTATATTTAAAACTTTTTTAAACTATTTAAAATTTTAAATAAAACCGGAAATAATATAAAAAATAGCTGAATGTTATAAAAAAATTTAAAAATAAAGACGACTGATATTTAGGATTTTTTAAAAATTAGAATTAAACAAATATAGGCGAATGATATTTAGGAAAAAACTTATATGTTTTCAAAAAAGTTTTTTGAAGTTTTAAATGCATATGAATCAATACAACAAACATTTAAAACAAATATAATAACAATAATTAAATAATGAACAAAATAAATAAAACCAAACCATTGATATAAGTTAAGAAAAATAACCATTGTCCATCAAAAAAACAAAAAACAAACAACGAAAGCAACGTCAACAACCAAAGCCAATAAGAGAAGACAAATAAATAACAATTGTTCACCAAACTTTAAAAATAACCAAACCAATGTCATCAACCACCAAACATTCTTCGATCGAAGCTACTTCTCTACTTTAGGCACCAACAACTCCTGATCAAAAGAAGATTGGCTTCCAGTAGCAGCATTAGGAGCAGCCTTTACTGGAGATGAACCTGCTCCATCTTCAACATCATAGATATCATTAAGCTTCCGCTTCAAGTCATCATGTTGAAAGTTTCCTTTGCCTTTTAGATGTTTTTGGTTCTGACTCTTCACGTCACTGATATCTATCACCTCCTGTAATTAACATTATAAAAGTATTATTAAATAATTAAATATAATATAAATAGGTTTTGAACATGATAGTAAGAGATTTATAACTTTATGTTTAATGATATACTTACATACCTTATTCACACAACTTTCATTATCTGCAGGTCCTTGCGAGGAAAAGTCGAGAGATTGAGAGAGAACATGCTAAGTAGAAAATACACATTATAACGTGAGTTTATTTAATATGAGTGATGATATAATGATAGAAAATAGAATACACTAAAAAAATCACCTCATCTTTGTTGTGCCTCTCATCTAGGACAGATATAACTGATTTACTATCAGTGAGTGATTCAATTGTAAAAAATCTATAATCATGATCGATGTTGAAATCACTAATATCGACCTTGATAGCCAATCTTCTCTCGAAAATACCTTCTAGCTCAACGGGATATTTCCCGACCTTAAGAACCATACAAAAAAAATATTACCACCACAGAAATAATAAATCGAACAACTGAAAAAACTTAAATTGAATTCATATGTGTTACCACAAAATCTTTGCTCAACAATTCAGCGGCTGTAACCTTTAAAATCTTCCTGAGCTCTTTCTCGAAAAGTGTCAATATCACTGAGCCGGTCGCGTCTTGGACCTTGATCAACAGCTTCAACCTGAAAATAATATAAACAATCTAAGTATGCAATATAATAATTAATACGTAATTAAAAAATAATTTTGCAAAAATACAAAACCTTGTGCTAGGAGCGATATTTTCATCTTCACATTTGTCTGATGTCTTGTGTTTGTAGTACCACATGTCTCCACTCGTGGTCGTTGCATCATCTTTCAGGAAACACTCAACAATTCGGTTGCACAGTTTACAATGGTGATAGAACCAGTCGGAACCTTCTAACAAACACTTGATAGTCCCCAGAATGATAACTTTTTTTGCCTAAAATTAGGAAAATAAACAGTAAATATATAGATAGGATATATAGTTATAGAATCGTTGTATCTTATATAAAAATTTGAGTATAAGGTACCTCATTAATCACATTGACCTCCGCAATATGATTAAACTCCGTATCTACCAAAAAGTCATCCTCCAGACTATATGAAATAGTTGATGACAATTTGCTAACACTTGATGAAGGGGTATCTTTACGCTTCTCATTATAACTGTAAACAGAAAACGCAAAAATTGACATTTACAAATAATTAACAAAATAAATAAAATTATAATAATAATTATATACGAAAAACATACATATTCTTAAACTGCACAATAGCATCGATATCATCATTTATGAATAGCTTGGATACCTCGAAATAATTATTTATAGAATAGTTGTCTGTGAACATAATAAAAAAGTAAATAAAATGTTAATTTTTTAAAATATTAAATAGTAAATGAACGAAAAAATTAAATGTTTATGGAACTTACAAAACTTACTTCTGTAGATATCAAACTGAGCAAATTGCAATAGAATCACAACTTTTATTGACTGATCTTTATGAGCTTTGTAGTAGGCAATGAACTTTTGCGCATATTTACCAAATATTGTCAGCCAGATTTGACGACCCCTTTAAAAAAGACAACAGATTAACATACTATTTAATATTTTATATTATGTTTTTAATTGTTAATATTTATTTCTTATGGAAGTAGAGGTTATATTGAATATGTTATTTTTAACAATGCATAGATTTTAAATGTTGTAATTTATAGATATCATTTTAAATATGTAAAATTGAAAGTTGATTTTCGTAAATTAGGAAATTATAATTAAAATAAGAAGCATATCATCAAATTAACATCGATTATATATTCATGGCAATAACTTCGGCATTTATGTAGCCGATTATTTTTAATTTTTTTATTTTAAAACTTCAAATCAAATTAAAATATAATACTACATAAAAATATTATGTTATATTAAATCGGTGGTTTTTAACAATTCATAGATGATGATGTTCTAATTTATATATATCATTTTAAATATGTAAATTTATAAATTCAAAATTGATTTTCGTAAATTAGGAGATTATAATTAAAATAACAAACATATCATCAAATTAACATTGATGATGTATTCATGTCAATAATTTCGGCATTTATGTAGCCGATTATTTATTTATTTTTAAAACTTCAAATCAAATTAAAATATAATAGTACATAAAAATATTAAATCAACTTACTCAACAGAGGATTAGAACCAATAACAATGCCAATGATATCTGAAACGATTAGAATGTAAGAAAAAAATCAGTAAACAATTAATTAACAAATAAAGAAAAAATTTAAAACACTTGAACGGCAATCTTACCAATAGTTACACTCTTATCGATCTCCATGTCCATTATATTCTGGAAGTCGGCAAAGTGAAAACAATCCAGCGGTCCACTCCAACTGTTACAACGCTGAATCTCAGTGTTGTTGTTTATACATACCTTGATGGGATTACGAATGACCTTCACTTGTCCCCTATTCTCGCCCAATGTTGGTTTCCTGATGACCAGAACATCGCCCTCATTGAAGAACCTTTCAAAACGGCTATACTATTTCGCCAAACAATTAGACTACACTCTTTCACCCTGCAACATAATTATTAAAATTCAAAATAATACATATATAAAATATACTTGTCTTATGATGATTAAGATTTAGAAAAAATAAATTGCTACCTCTTCATCCGACATAACCATCTCAATCGAGTACTGTGTTGTTTTATCTCTATTATCGTATCTTCTCCAAACCCTCAGAACTTGCAGTTTGAGAACAAAATTCTCACGCCTGACGTTCAAATCTTTTATGAGGTGATAACTCTAAGTTGCCATTGAAACTGGAAAATTAAAAAACAATGTTAAAAACTTCATATACAATCAATGATCCAAGAATGAACAATGTAAACTATAACTAATGAGAGAAAGGAACTTACAGTGTTATTTGATTAATCACTTTGAGCTGGAATGGTGAATTGTGTCTTCCAATGTAAAAAATCGATAATATATATAGAGGGACACAACTTATATTTGGAAAAAAAATCATGATTTATAATTGAAACAAATTACATAAATTAATAATTTAAAACAAATAATTTAAAACAAATTTGAAAACATAACAAATCGGATAATTGAAAACAAATAATCTTCCCTAGTTTTCGGATAATTTAATATACAAAAAATCACGGATAATTTAATATACAAAAAATCACGGAAAATAACGGAAAATTGACTTTCCGTAAATAATTGTATATATAAAAAATCGGGTAATTTAAAACAAATAATTTAAAACAAATCACGGAAAATTGACTTTCCGTAAATAATTGTATATATAAAAATTCGGGTAATTTAAAACAAATAATTTAAAACAAATCACGGAAAATTGACTTTCCGTAAATAATTGTATATATAAAAATTCGGGTAATTTAAAACAAATCACGGAAAATTGACTTTCCGTAAATAATTGAATATATAAAAATTCGGTTAATTTAAAACAAATAATTTAAAACAAATCACTGAAAATTGACTTTCCGTAAATAATTGAATATATAAAAAATCGGGTAATTTAAAACAAGTCATGGAAAATTGACTTTCCGTAAATAGTTTTATAAATTCCAAAAATAAAAAATAAACCAATCCGTTACAATGATATATAAAATCGTATTTTTAAAAATTAAAATTATAAATTTGAATGTTATTAATCGATAACTTATTTATAAAGATTAGCTAAAATCCAAATATATAAAAACTTATTTATATAAAAGGAGAGAAATTATTTTCTGAAAAATCATAATTTAAAATTTGAACTTATCATAGGAGGTAATATTTTTAAAAATTATCATAGAAATTATTTAGATGTAAAAATAGTAAGGGTCATTAACGGAAAAATTTAAATGACTCTAAAAATTCGTAAATAAATTAATTGCCTTCTAAAAATAAACTGTAAATTTGTATAAACCCTAAATTTCTTTTTTTAAATCTCAAAAATCTAGAAAATGACACTTAGGATTTAAATGTGATTAGAGGGTGCCACATAAGCAAATGATGATGTGGACACACTTATCATGTGCCAACTACACCTAATATGTTTTGTTTAATGTATAGGTAGATTACATTTCTCTCTTTTCAAATCCTTAAATTTTAGCAAATCACCAGCTGTTTTTTTTGTCAAATATGTAAATTTACTAAATTTTTTATCTCTCCTCTACTCACAACACTCACAATCAAACTTTAAATTTTACAGATTTATTATCACATATTTTTAGAAAATCTACCATGAATGCTCTCATAAAATCATATCCAGTTTCTCATACACAACAAAAAAAACAAAAAAAAAATTAAAAGACAAAAGCAATGCTACGTGGCATTGCATTAACGGATGATTGATGTGCTATGAATAGTTTTCGTACAATGTGGAGCTCACCTACCACAAATATGAAATACCTACCACAAATGATATATGTATATAAAATAAATTATTGTATAATTCTTAGGATAATTGAAAAATAGGGTTGAGTATGATAGTGTCGAGAGTTGGTGGTTGATTAGTAGCCAAGACGTGGTCATATAGACATTTACCAACAACACCAATGACCCATTACTAAACAAAAAATAATGAATTATTTAATTTATGTTAAGTGCCTGATAAATTCTAGTCTATGCAATAAGTATCACTTATTAAAGAATGTTAAACGTAGTTTTCACGGCTAAAAATACTATCTAATTTAGTTTAATTAATAAAAAAACTTTAATCATATCATAATTCACAACAAAATATACCGACTTTGATTCACAAAATTTCCTATTAACTAATTTAAGATCCTTGCTTGTTTGGTAGAATGAAGTTGTCTACGGACATTGACGTATTTATGGCGCTGAAGAATACCTTGAGGATCTTTGGATATCGGATGTGTGGAAAGTGTATGAAAATCCATGCTTTGAGTCGTGGCTGCCATCACTCTGATGGTGTCACTAGGTTTTCTACTTCTCATACCGTCGCTGAGAGACATTATTGGGATCTCGAAGCCTGCTATCGCTGTCGAGGTGACCATTACCAATAGTTCGTTTGTTTTGAATGAGGGTCTCCTCGACCGGGTTTTCAAAGTGCGGGTCGTCACTGTCAAAAGCATCCCTCCTAGTTATCATCTGGCGTTCTCCCATGCTTTAAAATTTGCTCTCCTTATGGTGGTAGCACAACCCGGGTCTATTGATGCTTGGGTGAGGTTGTTACTTCTTTCTCGATGCACGTTGCAGGTTTTCAGACCTCAAAGTCGGCAATAATGTAGGTCTGAGAATAGGAAAGCTTTGCAATGCCGGTATATAATGACATCTTTAGCCACCTGGGGGGAAGGAGGATGGCTTAGAATTACTTGTTAAAAGCATTTTCGACAGCTCTAGGGGGTTCGTGGGACAGTAGTGCGTCGATAACGATAAAGATACATCTGCTTGCACAAACATCAAGCAGTGCCTTCGGACGATTGCAAACGGCCACTTTACAACGACGGTGAAAGTGTTATGTTCGTCAGGTGTTGTGCCTTATAATGGGGATACCACTCTCGCTTTAGAGGCCAAGCATCCTCATATGCCACCTCCATCCTGGCCAACCATTGCTTATTCTGACCTTCTCCTGGTGGCGAACGTTGATTGCATTCTGGGGTGTATTAAATCGTTCCCTAAAGGGACATCGTGCGGGAGAGATGGGCTGAGGGCGCAACACATTCTCGATGCTCTATGTGGGGAGGGCTCTGCCATCGTCAATGATCTTATTGTTGGATTTAGGTGTCCAGACCCGCCTAAATCAAGTACCCGACTCGGTCAGGACCCGTAAGAGTTACACCGGAGGCAAGGGGTTTTAAAGTCCGCTTACCTATATAACCGGCAAATTTGCAGAACAATTAATTATTTGTTTATTCGGCTCGTCCCTCCCTCTCTCTCTCGAATCCGACGCCGACCACCACCTGTCACACCCCCAAAAATCACACGCGCGATAACGCGGCGCAGGGAGCGTGACAAACCAGGATCGCCGTCCATTAGTTACACCAAACGACAAAATAATTAATAAAAGCGTTTCATATTTCATTAAAATATAAAATTAGAGTTTTACAAATGCGGAAGCGTAAATACAAATAAAAGTACTTATTTAAAATCTTTGTCACCCAAAGTGACGTGGCTTGTTCAAAGACATTAAAAGCGTTCAAGACTCATGCATGCGTACTCGTGATACTCGAACATCCGCAACCTGAGAAATAACATGCTAAAAAGTGTCAACACAAAGGTTGGTGAGTTCACAGGTTTATCAGTTCAAAAACAGTTCAAGTTGAGTTTAAGATTGACTGTTCAATAACAGTCAAGTTGTAAGAGCATAATCACTAATATATATCAAATAGCTAGCTAGGCTATATACATGAAACTTCGCAGGTTGGTGAGTTCACAGGTTTATCAGTTCAAAAACAGTTCAAGTTGAGTTTAAGATTGACTGTTCAATAACATTCAAGTTGTAAGAGCATAATCACTAATATATATCAAATAGCTAGCTAGGCTATATACATGAAACTTCGCACGTTGATGGTCACCGAAGCTAACAGTTGTTTATAGTTTGCCTTGTTGTGTTTAGGACGAATATAACACCCGTTCGATATCCAATCGTGCCAGAGCGACTGACCCGGGTGGGGTTTGTCAGACCCAGTAGTACAGTATATTTCCCGCTATCGTCATTAATACTAACGGTACCATAAGAAGGACTTTGTTGTATCAGTGTGCTACAAGTACTTCAAGTGATATATATAAGTCTAATTATCTAAGTTGTGTAAATCATGCATGTTAATCTCCTCCAACAGGATTTAAAACAGTAAAATGGGGCCGTGAAACTCACCTTCGGGTGCACAGCAATCCAGATAAGTAGTACAACAAGTAGCAACTATCAGGTCTTGTGTATTCTACCAATCACCTAACGAGCATATGCATATATAAGTGCGTGTTCAATCAAAAGAAAACGACTATGTCTAACGTGAGTGACAAAACCCAAATGATCGTGAAGTCTAAAACAAGTCAAGGATGACACGCTTGCCAAATCCGAGCGATTGTCGAAATGACAAGGGAAATATATTATATACCAATAATATATACTTTATAAGTTCAAGTGTCAACATAAATATATATATATATATATATATATATATATATATATATATATATATATATATAGGGGAAGGATCAAATAAAAACAAGATGTTATTGCGAAAACACGAAAACAAATATTAAAACCTCTATAACTTCCTCATACGTTAATAATTTTTTAAAAAATTTGCACCAAAAGTCTTAAAATTATGTCACCTTTAATTCTGGGAAAAAAAAATTAAACATATAAAATTTCGTGATTTCTTTTATTATTGCACATGTGCAATAATACGTATTAATTATATTACACATGTGCAATATTAACAAAAAACATTAATTTTTTTTTAAAATTTTTCAAGAATTAAAGATAACAGAATTATAAGATCTATGGTACAATTTTTTATCAAAAATATTAACGTATGAAAAAGTTATAGAGGTTTTAATATTATTGCACATGTGCAATAATAACTTTTTATTGCACATGTGCAATAATAAAAAAATTTAAAAAACGTCAATTTTTTTTTAATTTTCTCCAGAATTAAAGATCGCAGAATTATAAGATTTATAGTGCAAGTTTTTATAAAAAAATTTAACATATGAAAAAGTTATAAAAGGTTTTAATATTATTGCATATGTGCAATAATAATAATAAAAAAATATTGCACAGGTGCAATAATAATTTTTAAAAAAATTTTGTTTTTTTTTTAGTTTTTTCCAAAACTAAAGATAACATAATTTTAAGGATTTTGGTGCAATTTTAAAAAAAAAATATTAACGTATGAAAAAGTTTTAGAGGTTTTAATATTTGTTTTCGTGTTTTCGCAATAAAAGTTGTTTTCACATGATCCTTACCATATATATATATATATATATATATATATATATATATATATATATATATAATGCACACATGCTAATGACGTTAATAACTAGTTTTCCAAACGAGGTACGTATTTACATAATCCGTAATATAATCCCATGTACCTCAATAGGCCAAACATATATTAATATATAAAACTACGAAGAATAATCCTCATGAATTGTTTAAAAATATGATTTAGATTAATCCATATAACGAAAACCGTTTAATTTACAATTGAAATCCGAAATACAAGTTTAATAGTTTTAGTAAACCATTTTATAGTTTACGGGTCTTGTAATTTACCAAGAAAATGTTTAAAGCCGATTTACAGACCAAACTCAAGAAAAGAAAAAAAACACAAGTTACAAAAATCATAAAAAGAATGTGGGTGACTCAAATCGAACCCTAGACCTCCGGGATACAACTGTTGCACTCAAACCATTGGGCCAAGACTACGAATTGATAACCATGCGGACCTGAAACTATATATATAGCAGCAACAGTGAACAGGGCGGCTAAGAGAAAATAAAAGACAAAAATCGTTAGTACTACGATTGCAACAAAATCGGGAAACAATTTTTATAACTAAGCCTGGCTCGCTGTCATCTTCCTCATCAAACCCTAGACCCGCCGGAGATCCATCTCCGGTCGCCGGAGAACGTGAAAACAGAAACGAAAGCTATAAAACGAAGCAAAACATGATTCAAGTATTACATATAGTCGGAGATGAGAGATTTACGAGTTTTTTTTATGCCGAAGCGTCCCGAACATAAACCCGAACAATCGTGAACTCGGTATCGGTTTGATCTCTCTTTGCTTCCTGGTGGCACATCGGTGCTTGGAGATCATAAAAGGGTCTCGAGGGTCGTGTTACGGTACCAAACAGTGGATGGTAGTGACTGGTTTGTTCGTCGAGTTTTCTTGCAGTGGTGAAGCGGAGATGATTGTGAATTCTCTGGTGTTGAAAGGTTGAACCGAATGATCAAGGTGTCAATTTAAGAATGGAAACCGTAACTGAGGATATCATTAACACGGATCATAGCTTTACGCCGGTTCCCGATCAAGGAAGAGTCGCACGCCATTAATTGCCTTTGGCATTTTGACAACTTTAGTCCTCGACAAGTTTACAAGGATAGCAACCAAGTTTCAGCAACTACAGAACCAGTCCCTTACTAGCTTGGTTAGATAAAAGAGTTTGTAAACTGGCAGAACAGGTCCCTCAAAGTTTACAACATGATAACGATGTCTAACGGAGTTAACGGAGGTAACCTAGCGGCGATTAACTGAGAACGTGCAAACACCTATTTAACGTGTGACATTTAAGGGGATATAAACCGTAGATCTATCACGTAAAATCATAGATATAAATCTATAACTTAGACGTTTAAAACTCACATAAAATCATAGAGACATTACATACAATTACATGACACAACGTCACATAAAATAACTGAATAACATGTGAATGTGTATAAATATATCCCATAAAATCATAGGTTCAATTGTCGTATAATCTGACAAAAAGTTCACATGAAATCAAAATATATGATTTATATATAATCATAGAATACAACATCTAAACTTACGTTCATGCTCGTATAGTGATGGTTACACAAACCCTAATTGCTAAGGTCAACAAGTCAACACATAAATGTTCACACAACATTTATATAAGTTAAAATAAATGTTCTCATGACATTTATATCAGTTTAAGTTTATTTAAATCAGGAGAAGGCCTGAAAAGACGAATTGTCACAATATCCCCTTGTTGAAGAATTTCCGTCCCGAAAATTGAGTAACGTGGTTAACAAGTTAGTCACAAAAGAAAGTAAAATTTTCTCAATCGTCACATCATCCCCTTGTTGAAAGAATTTCGTCCCGAAATTTAAATCAGTGGAAATTGTTTGAAGAGTCAGATTGACAGTAACGTATCAAAAGAATTCATGTTTCCTACTCCAAAAAGGAGTGATGGATGTTATGATCAAGAATGTGTACCCGATGTTGAGAAGATATCAAAAGTTTAGAGGATTTCAAAAGAAATTCGAAACGAAAAATATAGAAAATGATCTTCTTATCAAGCGTTTCTCCTACGAGGAGGGTTGAAAAAAAAATGTAGTACAAGAATCGTGTTGAGTGGCAAGGCCTAACAAGGTGACATGATTACATAAGTATCTGAAATCAAAATTTCAATGCGAAGAAGAACCATAATACGTCTCCAGGTATTGTACTCAATGCTAGGGATGAGATTCCATATCTTGTCTCATTT
>JBCNJP010005703.1:0-10659 GCA_039602395.1 Deinandra increscens subsp. villosa
CGACCTCTCGCAACCAAGCCCAGTGACTTACCCATTGAGCCAGTTTGGCGTCTGGCTTATATCCAGAAACAAAAGTATATAACATGTACATGCCAGACTTCATCTTCTTCCTTATGAACTCCGGTGATCGGAACCCTAGCTCCGGTCACCGGAAAAATCGCAAAACACAACTAAAATGTTTAAAAACGTGCGACTAACATCAAGGAAGGTTTACCTTGTGATAAATATGAGTTTTTGATGCGTTTTTGATGCCGAAAAACGAGTCGAAACACGAACGCGAACACCGAGCACGCTTACGAAATTCAAATCCGTATGTTCCTGGGTGCTCGTTACGAACTTGCGATCCCAGTGGTGATCGAAAGGTTGTCGAATGGTGGGGGTTTGGTGGGTTTTGGTGGGTCGCCGGAAACTAAAAAAAAAACGAGAGAGAGCCAAGAGAGAAACAGGGAGATGTTGTGAGAGGAGAAAAGTGTCGTATGATTGAAATGATATACACATATCATTGAATCCTCAATTGATGTCCAAAAATTGAAACCGAAGGCGATGAATTGAATCGGTGAAACCGATTTCCAGTGAATGCTCGTAATTGCCATTTAGAATTAGGTTTCAATAAATGACACTTTTAGTCCCTCAAGAATTTACATCCTAGGAAACAGGTTTGAGGTAATTACCAAATAGTCCCTCCAGGTTTAGATTAAATAAAAACATGTTTAATAAATGACAAGATAAGCCCCCGAAGTTTTATAAAAGCTAACGGCTCTAACGGAATTAACGGAAAAATGTTTTTAACAACGAATATACGAAGGACGTTGAAATATATAGATCTTATAACTTTAATAGGAAAATATAAACTTAAACGACTACCTAAAATCGTAAATAATAATTCTCAATTCTCTATTTTAAAGTCACATAAAATCATAGGTTTCTAAATCTATAACTTCCATATATTTAAAGTACATAAATTATAAATAATGAATTGTAATTAAATCATTTAATTACACCAAATTATAAATATCATTAAATCATATGTATATGTATTTATATGTTTTAATTCCACATAAAATCATAGAATTTCAAATGTTTAAATTTCCGTGTATGCTCGTAGTGATTGATCACACAAAACCCTAATTGCTAAGGTCAACGCATATAAGCACATAAATGTTCACACAACATTTAATACGGTTTACGTTCAGTTAATGTCAGAAAATGACATGAAAAGTCGGATTGTCACAGTATCCCCTTGTTGAAGAATTTTCGTCCTCGAAAATTACGTAACGTGGTAAAAGTTAATGAGCTAGACACAAAGAAAAGAAAAGAAAAAAATTCTCAGTCGTCACATCATCCCCTTGTTGAAGAATTTTCGTCCGCGAAAATTAAACCAGTACCTGAACTAGACGAAGGCTGAACCTTGAATAGTTTGGGATATTTCTTCATCATCTGATCTTCGCGTTCCCATGTGAATTCAGGACCATGTCTCGAGTTCCAACGAACTTTAACGATTGGGATTTTGCTACGCTTTAACTGTTTAACTTCCCGGTCCATAATTTCTACTGGTTCTTCGATAAATCGAAGTTGTTCATCCACATGTAACTCCTCGAGTGGAGTGATTTATGTCTCATCCGCTAAACATTTCTTTAAATTCGACACGTGGAAAACGTTATGTACCCCACTTAGTCTGCTGGTAAGTTAGTTCATATGCTGATAGACCAACTCTATTAACAATCTCGAATGGCCCAATGTATCTTGGGTTTAACTTACCACGTTTACCAAAACGCACTACACCTTTCCAGGGCGAGACCTTTAACAAGACCTTGTCTCCTTCCTTAAATTCCAAAGGTCTCGCCGTTTATCGCATAACTTTTCTGTCTATCTCGTGCGCTGCCATACGATTACGAATTTGCACGATTTTCTCTGTTGTCTCGAGTACCAACTCAGGACCTGTGAGTTGACTGTCACCAACTTCCGCCCAACAGAGAGGTGATCTACACTTTCGCCCGTAAAGTGCTTCAAACGGAGCTACACTAATACTGGTGTGGTAACTGTTGTTATAAGAGAATTCCACTAAGGGTAAGTGTTTATCCCAACTTTCACCAAAATCAATAGCACATGCACGCAGCATGTCCTCAAGAGTTTGTATGGTCCTTTCGCTTTGGCCATCGGTCTGAGGATGATATGCAGTACTCATATCCAGACGCGATCCCAATGCTTCATGTAGAGATTCCCAACATTTGGACGTAAATCGAGCGTCCCGATCTGATATGATAGAAACAGGTAATCCATGTCGTGCGACGATCTCTTTAAGGTAGATTTTTCCTAACGTCTCGGAGGTATCAGTTTCCTTGATTGGTAGGAAATGCGCCGACTTGGTTAAACGATCAATAACTACCCAAATTGTATCACATTTGCTTGCTGTACGAGGTAATTTTGTGATAAAATCCATGGCGATACCCACCCATTTCCACTCGGGAATCTTTGGTTGTTGAAGTAACCCTGCCGGTTTCTGGTATTCCGCCTTAACCTTGGAACAAGTCAAGCACTTGCTTACGTAAGTGGCAATGTCTGCTTTCATCTTAGGCCACCAGTAAATCAGTTTCAAATCTTGGTACATCTTATCCGAGCCTGGATGAATAGAATAACGAGACTTATGGGCTTCATCCATAATCAATTCTCTCAAATTTCCATATACGGGAATCCATATTCGGTTCGCACAATACCGGATACCATCGGATCTAACTTCCAGTAATTTATCCATACCCCGCAAGGATTCTAATTCAACATTCTCATCTTTGAGTGCTTCGAGTTGTGCGTTCCGGATCTGATTAGGCAAACCCCTATGAATAGTGAGTTGCAACGCACGAACTCTTCTAGGCTTGGGGTTATCCTTTCGGCTTAAGGCATCGGCTACCACATTAGCCTTTCCTGGATGGTATCTAATTGCGCAATCGTAGTCATTAAGAAGTTCCACCCAACGATGTTGTCTCATGTTCAATTCCTTTTGAGCAAAGATATGCTCGAGACTTTTGTGATCAGTATAGATAGTACACTTTGTACCATAAAGATAGTGTCTCCAAATTTTCAACGCGAAAATGACTGCTCCCAACTCCAAATCATGAGTTGTATAATTCTGCTCGTGAATCTTTAATTGACGAGAGGCATAAGCTATGACTTTTTCCCTTTGCATCAGCACGCAACCTAATCCTTGCTTTGATGCGTCACAATACACCATGAAGTCATCACTACCCTCTGGTAGAGATAATATTGGCGCGCTACAAAGTTTCTGCTTTAGTAGCTGAAAAGCGGCGTCATGCTTTTCATTCCAGTTATACGCTGTTCCTTTATGCGTTAGCGCCGTAAGAGGTTGGGCTATCTTCGAAAATCCCTCAATAAATCGTCTATAATAACCTGCTAAACCAAGAAATTGGCGAATTTCCGTTGGTTTCTTAGGCGCGGGCCAATTCTTAATTGCCTCAACTTTGATTGGATCAACATGAATCCCCTGATCATTAACAATATGACCAAGAAATTGCACCTCACGCATCCAGAAATCACACTTTGAAAATTTTGCATACAATTGCTCCTTCTTGAGTAACTCTAAGATCAAACGAAGATGTTGTTCGTGCTCCTCCTTAGACTTAGAATATATCAGAATATCGTCAATGAAGACGATGACGAATTTATCGAGATATGGCTTGCAAACACGATTCATCAAATCCATGAAAATCGCCGGTGCGTTGGTTAATCCAAATGGCATAACCATGAACTCATAATGACCATAACGAGTTCTAAACGCTGTTTTTGAGACATCCTCCTCGCGGACTCTCAGCTGATGATAGCCTGATCTTAAATCGATTTTGGAATAGTAACTAGATCCTTGTAGTTGATCAAACAAATCATCGATTCGGGGCAAGGGATAACGATTCTTGACAGTCACCTTGTTGAGTTCTCTGTAATCGATGCACATTCGAAAGGTTCCATCCTTCTTCTTAACAAACAACACTGGAGCCCCAGGGTGATGAGCTGGGCCTAATAAATCCCTTTTCAAGTAGTTCTTGGAGTTGAGTATATAGCTCTTGTAACTCATTTGGTGCTAAACGATAAGGTGCACGAGCAATAGGTGCTGCTCCAGGAGCAAGATCAATCTGAAATTCGACTTCTCGATGAGGCGGTAGACCTGGTAGATCTTCCGGAAAGACTTCAGGAAAGTCCTTCACGATCGGAATATCTTCAATTCTCTTCTCCTCATTCGTTTTCTCTGAAATGTTCGCGAGAACAGCAAAATGTCCTTTACGCAAACACTTCTGTGCCTTGAGATAAGGTATCACACCCATAACCGTACCACATTTTTCTCCTTGAACCGAGAGTAATTCTCCACTAGGCAACGGTATCCGAACGATTTTCTCACGAAAAACGATTTCAGCACGATTCTTGGATAGCCAATCCATTCCCACAATGATGTCAAAACTTCCCAAAGAGATGGGCAAAAGATCTATTTCTAACTTATGACCAGCCAATTCCAGTTTACAGTCTTTAACTATATGGGTGGACTCAACAAGTTTACCATTAGCAAGCTCAACTACGTATTTAGCATCTAAAGGAGTCATGTTGGCATTTACCATATTGCTAAATTTAGTAGATATGAAGTTTCTATTAGCACCAGTGTCAAACAAAACTAGAGCATCGTATCCGTTAGGAGAAAACTTACCAGTAACGACATTTGGATCTGCTCTGGCATCCCCCGAGCCTATGACAAAAGCTCTACCTCTGGCACCATTTCCTCCATTGTTCCCATTGTTGTTGTTATTATTGCTATAGCGATTCCCGGTGTTATTGTTATTGTTGTTATAGTTGTTGTTGTTGTTTCCACCGTTCAGCTGGGGATAATTTCTTTTTATGTGGCCTTCTTTCCCACAATTAAAACAACCTTTAGGGGCTTCAGCATCCTGAACTTGTTTCCCATTGTTCTTAACCCTGCAGGTTATGGACTGATGACCCTTCTTTCCACAATTTGCACACACATAAGAGTCACACGCACCATAGTGATGGAAACCACACTTGTTGCAACGTGGGAAATTTCCCATGTACGATGATCCTACTTGGCCGCCTCGGCCTTGATTGTTCTGCTTCTGGTTGTTCGAGGAGAAATTCCTAGAATTATCAAACTTGTGATTCTGGTTTTGGTGGTTTTGGTGGTTCTGCTGGTTGGAAGACTTGTTTCCAGACTGATTCCCAGAATTATCCAGTTCGTTCATCTAATGTGGTCGAGGTATCCGTCCGGTAATGCATGTCCAAGTTATCTCATGATCGTAGAGTTCTAGGGATTGATATGGTCGGTAAGATCATAAAAATAAAATTATGATTCAGGATGAGTTCAACATGTCCAACATTCAATACTACGAGGAAGAAGAAAAAAATTATGGGAATTTGGTCCCAATACGAACATTGGCTTGCCTAGTAGGATTCTCCAGGATTTCCATATACTGCAAATTACATTTACGTGTGCACCCGTAACTGCAATTTACTTTATATGATCACCCTAGTTCCTCTTACTTCAGCTACCAAGTATGGTGTGGTCACTAACCCATGGTTATCTTGACCATAATTTGTTAACGAGACAAGTTTTCGAGAATAGAATGCTCACATAGATTGGAATGACCCACCCGAAGCGAGTCAGCCATAAATTTAGCTCAATAGGATCTGAGTAGGGTTTATCACAATGAACCTAGCTTAGCTCGAAGTTAGAGAATAATTATCACACATACTGGCGTGATCGCAATCTGATACACAAAGAGAGAATTTCAGTCGACCCGCATCAGGTTTCATTGGGGTTATAAGAATTGTACTCAAGTTGTATTATCCCAACGCACAACGAGATAAAATCGAGAAGCGAAAGATCTTAAGAGATCACAAAAAATGTGAAGACGATCAGGATAACGAAAGTTGATATAAGTGCCCCATAGGCAGCTACTTGAATTCATACCCTGCTAACTCTAGTGTAGCTATATAATCGCGCAACTAGCACATCGAGATAACATTTCATGAACGGATGAGTTTAGAGATGTACGTAAGACAGGTATAACAAGAACCTCCTAAGATAAGATAGAGGTTTAAGGACAAGAAGATGTATTACACCACCTTCCCTATGCCGCATACATCCATAGTATGGGCACTACGCCCAGTTGTTCAATCCGGAAAAATTCCCGAGTAGCAGTCAGCTCGTCAAAAGTATAAATGTGATCCTTCGATCTGATTCGACGTCTCGTCGTACATGAATGTTAACCAAGAGGTACACAACTTAGAGAGGTTAAGAAAAATGAATCAAGACTAACTGGCCCCTCGCCGTAAGTATAAGGGGATTGGATGATGTAAACGACAAATCGTAAACCAGGTGCGTGTAGGAGTGAGTATCACGATGCATGAGAAAAATGTTTAAGTACAACTAATGCAATACAGTTACAGTCTAAGACGAATCTTAGTTCGCTGCAACCAATGGCTCTGATACCAATCTGTCACACCCCCAAAAATCCCACGTGCGATAACGCGCCACAGGGAGCGCGACAAACCAGGATCGCCGTCCATTAGTTACACCAAACGACAACTAATTAATAAAAACAGTTCATATTTCATTAAAATATAAAATTAGAGTTTTACAAATGCGGAAGCGTAAATACAATAAAAGTACTTATTTAAAATCTTTGTCACCCACAGTGACGTGGCTTGTTCAAAGACATTAAAAGCGTTTCAAGACTCATGCATGCGTACTCGTGATACTCGAACATCCGCAACCTGAGAAATAACATGCTAAAAAGTGTCAACACAAAGGTTGGTGAGTTCACAGGTTTATCAGTTCAAAAACAATTCCAGTTTATGTAAATCGACTGTTCAACAACAGTCCTAGTTCAGCGTAAATCAACTGTTCCTCGATAGTTCAAGTTTAAGTTCAAGGTTGACTGTTCAACAACAGTTTGAGTTCATGTTCAAGTTCAGTTAATAAAATCCAGATAATATATCAATAGCTAGCTAGGCTATTTTCAAGAAATCAGTGCACGTTCGACTAGATAAACTAGCTATCCAGTTACTGAAGCTCGACAAGTTCAATTGTGCCTCGTTAAGACTAAGAAGTATATAACACCCGTTCGATATCCAATCGAGTCAGCGCGAATGACCCGGGTGGGGCTTGTCAGGCCCAGTAGATCTACCAAATAAGTTCCCGCTGATGTCACATTGACAGTAACTCTAAAAGTGAGGACTTTATCATAAGTGTGCCACTATCATTCAGGTGATATAATTATCTAACAGTTCAAGTGTTTGCATGTTAATCTCCCCCAACAGGATTAAAATAGGTAAAAAGGGGCCGTGAAACTCACCTTAGGTTGCTCAGCAAAGTTTCCAGACAAACAGTTAATTCAAGTAGCAAGAACGAGTCTTGTGCAAGCAATCAATCACCTAACGAGCATACGAGTATAAGTGTGTGTTCTAAACTATTAAATCTAACGTAAACGATAAAAACGAAGGATCGTAAGGTTCGGAATAAGTCGAGGATGGCACTTATACCAAATCCGAGCGATTATCGAAATACGCGAGAAAATACAATATATATATATTAATATTATATATTTCCTAAGTTTAAATAATCCAAAAATGAATATATAATATACGTATTTACTAGAACGTTCAAATAACTTTAATAATGAATTTTGCGAGGACAATATATATTTATATATATATTGAAGGTTATCTTAAAAATATTCGATTATTTCAATAAAAATCCATCGTCATAAGTTTATATATTTTAATCTACTCAAAATATATATATCTTTACCTTTTTGTACAACTAGAATTTTTATATCAATATATATATACATAGGTATTAGAAATCTATTTTTTTTAATTAAAGATAACAAGTTAAACATATTTATAAATCAAAATATGATTTACGAGGTGTAAATGTCTCAAATATAATTTTTACGGGTTTAAACATTCGTAAGGAACCATTTTAAATGAGTTTTAGTTGGACAATTGCCTTGCACCATAAAATAAAAATAAAACAGAAGATATGAAGGTTGCAGGGGTCGAACCCGCGACCTGTCACACTCAACACAATAGTCCAACCACCCGGCCAGCTGCCTGTTAGTGTACAGATCCGGACCGAAATTGTTTTATGCACCTGTAGCGACCAGTGTTGCTTTACAAAATAAAACAGGAAATAAAATGTGGGGGACGGGTTTTGAACCCTCGACCTCTCGCAACTAAGCCCAGTGACTTACCCATTGAGCCAGTTTGGCGTCTGGCTTATATCCAGAAACAAAAGTATATAACATGTACATGCCAGACTTCATCTTCTTCCTTATGAACTCCGGTGATCGGAACCCTAGCTCCGGTCACCGGAAAATCGCAAAACACAACTAAAATGTTTAAAAACGTGCGACTAACATCAAGGAAGGTTTACCTTGTGATAAATATGAGTTTTTGATGCGTTTTTGATGCCGAAAAACGAGTCGAAACACGAACGCGAACACCGAGCACGCTTACGAAATTCAAATCCGTATGTTCCTGGGTGCTCGTTACAAACTTGCGATCCCAGTGGTGATCGAAAGGTTGTCGAATGGTGGGGGTTTGGTGGGTTTTTGGTGGGTCGCCGGAAACTAAAAAAAAAAACGAGACAGAGCCGAGAGAGAAACAGGGAGATGTTGTGAGAGGAGAAAAGTGTCGTATGATTGAAATGATATACACATATCATTGAATCCTCAATTGATGTCCAAAAATTGAAACCGAAGGCGATGAATTGAATCGGTGAAACCGATTTCCAGTGAATGCTCGTAATTGCCATTTAGAATTAGGTTTCAATAAATGACACTTTTAGTCCCTCAAGAATTTACATCCTAGGAAACAGGTTTGAGGTAATTACCAAATAGTCCCTCCAGGTTTAGATTAAATAAAACATGTTTCATAAATGACAAGATAAGCCCCCGAAGTTTTATAAAAGCTAACGGCTCTAACGGAATTAACGGAAAAATGTTTTTAACAACGAATATACGAAGGACGTTGAAATATATAGATCTTATAACTTTAATAGGAAAATATAAACTTAAACGACTACCTAAAATCGTAAATAATAATTCTCAATTCTCTATTTTAAAGTCACATATAATCATAGGTTTCTAAATCTATAACTTCCATATATTTAAAGTACATAAATTATAAATAATGAATTGTAATTAAATCATTTAATTACACCAAATTATAAATATCATTAAATCATATGTATATGTATTTATATGTTTTAATTCCACATAAAATCATAGAATTTCAAATATTTAAATTTCCGTGTATGCTCGTAGTGATTGATCACACAAAACCCTAATTGCTAAGGTCAACGCATATAAGCACATAAATGTTCACACAACATTTAATACGGTTTACGTTCAGTTAATGTCAGAAAATGACATGAAAAGTCGGATTGTCACAACCCGAACCCTCGAAAATGTTAGAATTATGTTTTATAAGGTTCTAAAACATAAAATGATAGCTACATCGAAAGATATAAGGGTAATAAGCCTAAAACAAAAGTTAAGGGAATAAAAGTGTAAATACCTGAAAGATATAAAACGTATATATACGTATATCATCGAGCATGTCCCGAGCCTTAGAAACTTTTATAAATGTACCCTTAAGTGTTTTATAGCATAAAATAACAGTTCGTAGAAGTTCAGGGGCTTAAAATGTAAAATAGAAGCACAGGGACTAAATCTGTCATTCTGCCAAACCTGGATCACGCACCGCGAGGCCTGGCTCGCGTACCACGACCCGTTTGTGACCAGTTTCGACCCAGAACTCGTTTTTCTCGACTTGCAGCCCACGTTCTTGACTAATTGACCCCCTTACATGTCAAATTCGATGGTGAATCACCCTAGGACGTGTTAGTAACCTAGGGATGCATCAAACACTATAAATAGAGGCTGTAATCGGCCATAACAACTCGCCAATTCATGAAAAACAACCCGAAAACCCCCGAAACGAACCAGCAACTTCGTCGATCGATTGCGAGTAAACGGTGAAGAGTTATGAGCCAAATTTCTGCAGTCAAGCACTATTAGGTATGGTCCAAAATAACCTCTTTCAGTTTTGTCTAATTCGATTTCTAAGTAGGATTTCTAAAACTATGCTAAAATTAGGGTTCTTAAGCTTGTTTTGTCAAAATCGGATGATCGGGTGGGAATTAGGGTCGCATAAATCCCCGCTGGGAACTGGCATACCTCCCTGGGTGACCCGGAGTGAGTGTCTACTTATAGGAATGCGCATCTTCATAATTATCAATAAAAGAAAATAATATGCCTCTAGGGGCATTTTGGTCATTCTGACCCTTAAAAGTAAACAAACTTAATAATATATATTATTAAGTAAATAAAGTGTTAAAATAAATATAAGAAGTGTTTATTATATAAAACCTTGCGTTAACATCATACAATACGCAATTAGGTTAAATTGGAAGACGTCAAGGAGGTTCTGACTGAATTAATTGGCTTAAGAGAATAAGGTGAGTTCTATGAGCTCACTTTTAAATATTTTAAATGTTTTAATGTTTTCGGGCTGATATACATGCAATGATATATATTCAACTGTTTACTTGAAAAGTATTTGAGATGCCTTTACTTGTTTTGT
>JBCNJP010005705.1:0-28260 GCA_039602395.1 Deinandra increscens subsp. villosa
TGCTCCTGCTCAGACTGAAACTCCTCTTCTATCCGAACGTAGCCCAGTTCGAGAAGAAGGACAATTTATAGAGGTTGATCATTCTTTCGCTGTACCAAGCCCAGTGAAAGTGAGCGCTGCTTCTGTGATAAGTCAGCCAACAGCTATTCCTAGCTTCAGGCCCTTCCAAGCTGCTGAACTTCCAATTGATTTGAGGATAAGCACTGATCCTCATATCAACTTTTTGATATCTCAGAATCGATTCAGAGAAAATGAGATAAAGGCGCTGAAGGATGAGAACAAAAGGATGAAAGAAAAGGAGGTGGCAGATAAAAATAGAATGAAGTGGCTCTATGAGACTTTGATGGATCTTAAGAAGAAATTTACTGACTTGAAAAGTGTCGTGGAGTCAAAATCTTCAAGTGCCCCTGAACAAAGTTCATCACAGGGTGTGCAAGGTGCTGATGCAATGAATGAAGACCATGGAGATGAAAATATTGAGATGTCTGATTATGCCAGAGGAGGAAGAGTGATCTCCAAAGCTCCTGAAGGTCACGACAACTGGTTCCGAGAATTCTTTCAAGGACCAGCCCCCACTCAGTACTCTCTTGATCTTGGAGGAAGCTCATTATACAAAAAGGGGAGTTGTGAACCCATCTTATGCTGGCATTACGACACCGAGAAGAAATTATTTGCTGTGATCCGTGAAGGCTATAGTCCAGTTGAATATTATAGAACCCGTGCACAATTCCATTCTTGGACTGAGCCTGAGATCAGAGATCTGCTTCGAGCTCCCTACATAAACAGATGGAACAACCCTGACGGAGACCTTATTAGAAACAATCTGCTGAGCCATCAAGAAAATAACTTTGAAAATTTTGAGCTGAAGCAAGTAAAATGGGTCCAGACTGAAACTGACCCAGTGTCTGGAGAGCCAATTGGTGAAGCGAGGAGACCACCCACCAAACGCACAAGAGTTATAAACATGTTAGACGAGATCGAAGATGGTACACTTGTCAGGAATTTTGACTGCTGGTGTTATGATCCGACAACACATGAAGTGGTGGTGCTCTGCAAGCCGATGAGGCAATTCCGATTCTACGATCCGGTGGATTTGCTAAGATTTGGAGAGAGAGACATCAAGCTCCTAGCCACCCAACCTATTCTCGGGGATGAAAACGACATGGAGAATGCTATACGGGTTGGTATCTTTCATGGAACAGCAAATCGGATAGTGGAAAACGGATGGTGGTCTAAGAACGTGCAGAACTCGTTCAAATTTGATCTGCAGCTGCCGTAAGTGGACTAATGATTCATGCCTAGGGGAAGATTGTTGGGCTAGATATATTTAGAGGCATGAACATTAGTATTGGGCTTAATTTAGTTTGTTTATAGGCCATGTGGGCCATTTAAATAGTTTATGATTGGGCTTATTCATGTTTATGATTGGCCTTGTATTTGTATGAGGTGGTATAAATACTACCTCATGATTTCGTTAATGACAAGCCTTTTGATCCAAGTTTACGATTTCTTCTTGCTTGTTGTTGTTTACGATCAGATCTAAAGCTTCAATAGTAGTTGTTCTTCATTCAAGATTCAATTTTTATCATAGATTGAATCTCTTCTTCTACTATTCTTCTTGAATCGATCTTATACGAGGATTCCGCACTCGTGTTTGATTAGATATCGTGTGTTTGGGAGATTTTCGGACCAACAGGGGCCTCAGGAAGCTCGCTGGGATGGTCGACAGTCGGACAGTACCAACTGTAGGTATCTTAGCCTCGGGGCTGGAAGGCACATAGTCTTCTGGTGATGGAGAGTACTCCGGCACCACTTGATCGTCTCCACTGGAATCAGAAATGCAGATAACCTCTTCCGAAGAGGAAGTCATCACTGCGATAATATTCCATCAGAGAACAAAGTTAGTACCACGATAATAGCATTTAAAACAAGGATATAAATGCATAACAGAAATAATAACTCATGTATATATAAAGCATAAGTTAACATAATTAATAAGTAAGGAAGTGGTCTTGCATGAAAATGGAAGCTTCGGAGCCGGTCATAGTCCAGGTTTGGTTTTAGTTAAAGTGTTTAACCTGGTTCGATATAACTGCGGCTTTGATACCAATCTGTCACACCCCGGACAAATGATTGGGTGTAAGCGAGATGGAATCATAGTCACACATATACAGAACAACTACTAATAATATTTGTTATTATTTTTATGTTCGCTCGATCGATTGAATAATGAATCGCGTTAAGTTATAATATATATAACTAAAGTTGACATTTATTATTGAAATAATTATTCTAACTTGTCGAAATAATTTTATTAAATTATTCCAAGTTAAATGATTTAACACAAGTAGGTAAATATTAAAGGTTATTTTAATATTTAAACTCATGTTATGAAAAATAGGGTTTTGAGTTAATATAAATATAATTATCATTAAAATGATTATATTTACAAACCAAAATGATTTTAACTCGAATTAGGGATTCTAAAATTCATAAGGATAATTATTTGTTGAAAATAATTATTTACGATTTGTTACGTCGTAAAACGTTTATAAATCGTTTAAAGATTTCGCTTCAATTTCAATCGTTTAAAATAAAACATTTGATCCAGTTAAAACGTTTTCATTATTTTGATTCATATAAAATAATAAAAAATGTTTAAAATATGTTTTTCATAATTTCTATAAGTCTTTTGATTTTATTTTTATAAAATCACTTTTAAATAACTTTATTTATCCAATAAAGTTAGGGTTTTAATTTTTAAGACTTTTTATAGAAATATTAACCAACATAAAATATTTCCAATTTTGTATAAAAATCAAAGTTTTATACTTTTTGTTAATTGTTCAAAAATATGATATTCTATCATTTTTTAACATAAAATATATCTATATATATATATTTTAATCCATCTTATTTTTATAAAATCCCAGAACAAGCTTTTAAGTCTTTTGTTTTTAAGATTTATATTTCTATAAAATGTGATCATTCTATATAGCAACTCTTATGGTGACATTTTTATAGTTTAAAATCTCAAAGTAATTTATAGAATCACTAGTTTTTATATTTACCCATAAATATCATTTTAGGCTTTTTAAGATTATCATTTTATGTCCAAAGTTTAAGATAACACCTCTAATGTCCTACTAAGTTCATATGTGTCACTAACACATTATCTAGTCCATGAATACTTGTCATTAGCAAATATTAGTCTATACACATTTGATGATTAACAACATAATTTACAATTAGCTATTCTAGTTATTTTATAACATGATAATATCAACCATTGATCATGCTAATATATATATATATATATAAGCATCATAACATCATCAATTTATTTAACTAAACCATGCAAGGTATAAAATCATCATGTGATCATGTTAATTAACAAGTTATATAACTTAGTTTCCATAGACTTTCATCATCAAATAACCACATAAACTCACATTTTCAACCCTTGAAATCTTAAGATTTTAAAAGGAAAACGTAAGGATTTAGTTTAAGTGTTTTTTATCATTAGAAAAACTTCACGTTGTAACGGTTCGTTGTCATGACCCGGTTGATCATTTGGGACGTTTAAATCGTATAAAACGTAAACGATAATCGGTTAGGAGACTCACAACGAAGAACGAAAGAAAACCGAGGAAAACGGGGAGGGTGGCGGTGGCCTGCGGCTGTCCACAGCAGTAGCTCCGGGAGCAGCCCAGCAAGGCGGCGGGAGGCAGGAGCGGAAGCAGCTCGGAAACGGTAGCAGGTGGTGGCTGTGGGTGGGGTGGTGTGACCGGAAGGGAGGGACAAGAGGAGGAGGTTGGCGACAGTTTAGGGTGGTGACGGTGGAGCGTCATTTCCGAGTAGCAGCGGCAGCAGCAAAATGGGGCAGTGGCGGTGGTGGTTGTTACGCACAGGGGGAAGAAGAACAAGAGAGGGAAGGTGGCGGATGGTGGTGTTGCTTGCTGCTGCTGTTGTTACGTGAAGGAGGGGTGGTGGTTGTTGATGGTAGCGGATTACGGTGGTAGTGGGGGCTGTTCTCGACAGAAAGGAAAAGGGAGGAGGGTGGTTGGGTTGTGGCTTGTTCACGGCAGGGAAGGAAGGGAAAGAAGGTGGTGGTACATGGTGGGTTATGGTGGTGGTTGTGGCAGCAATTGGTGGCGGTGGTGGGAGGTTTGTGCTGGGCGGAAAACAGAAAATGGAGAGGGGATGGAGCTGTGTTTTCTCGACAGAAGTGAAGGAGAGGTGGGTTATGGTGGCTGCCAAATCGTGAGGGAGAAGAGAGGAGAGTGAAAGAGTTTGTGTGTTGTAAGAGAAAGTTGGTGAAAGCTATGGTGATTGGGACATGCAAGTCTTCCAAACACTATTTGTGATGATCACTTAGAGTTAGGGTGATAGGTTAGGGAGATGTGGCTAAGAACTCATCACAATTTTCAAACAAAATCCCCTGACTCTTTTCCTTTAAAAAAATTGAGTAAGTAGGTGGTTTGTTTTTATAAAAACTTGTAATGTTTAATAAAAATGGTTTTGTATTGTAAAAGTTTTATAAAGTATATAAAGGACTTGAGTAATAAAATAACCCCTTACTTTTATATTTAGCCAATGGATAAAATTAATACAAGTCCATGACTAATTATTATAAAATAGTAAAAGGTTATAATCATTTCATAAAAATTAATACAAGTTTAATGAGTTTAATTTATAAAAATAAACCCATTGAGCTTTGGGCTTTATATTGGGCCAGAACATTTAAAAGAAAATGTAATTGGGTCGTTTCGTCGGTTATGGGCCGTACGGGCCCAAACGTGGCGCCGGTTCGAGGCCCGGGCCCGTTATGCATCGGTTTGGTTCGCGGATCGTCACGATTTATCGGTACATCATGTTTGAGTAATGGGTCAAGGTTTCGGGCTCGGTTTCATTGTTTTAGGCTTATTGGGCCTATTGGGCCAAGTAGGGCCCAATTAGGTATTCGGTTGGGGTTAGGCTTAAGTCTTGACAACGTCTTCAGTTTGTGATGTTTTTATTTCATAAAACAGTCATAGTTTTCAGTTTTCCATACGGGTTACGGATAGCGTTTTCAGCTCGTCAGTTTGCAACAGTTTTAAGCTCGACCGTTCATATTGTTTAAAACCGTATAGTTTCAGACGATCGATCGCTTATCAGTTTGACGTGTCGATTATATAAGTGTTCGACACCAGTTTCGGATGAAATATAAAATACGTTTTATATTTATTTTTCTTATTATTGAAGTTCCATGATTTATACATGAAATTTCTAAGCATTTAACGGATATACGCTTCTAGTACAAACGCGAGATTAGGTTTACGTCATTAGTTAACAGTCAGGCACTGTAATTTGCAATTTAAACAGAAATCAGATCAGATAAAGCATAATTAATACTTAACTAAAAGTCAAAGTAAACGGTTTGACCTGGATTTTCGGACGAGGTGTCACACATACTGCGAAGGGCAGCGCCTGGGTGGCTCGCGTACCGTGGCGCCTCCCCAGGTCTGCACTTCTTTGACTTGTATTGACTTATCACGTATTTTGATTATTTGGCTAGGAAATTAGGGTTTTTGGTTCCCGATCTAACACCAATGGATTCATTTCATTGTTTCCACTAAGATAGGGTACAAAAAGATGACATATATCAATTCACAAATGATAATTAAATTCAATTAATACGTTTATGGTTGGTTTTACCGTTTTCGCTCTAATTTCTTCGCTCTTTATCATTTTCGAGTCCCGCTTTCACCGTTTTCACCATTTTGATTCCCAATCATATGAAACACATTCAAGCCTATAAATTGAAAATAGCATGTCAAATGTCAAATTATGATCAAACACATAACGTGTTCTCAAGAAAATTATCGTACGTATCACTATTAGGTTAATCACCAATGTTTTGAGACTCAACTTGTGACATTCTAGCCCGTTGGGTTGGACCCGAACTTTAAAAATGGATAAAATTGATAAAACCGAAAACCAAAGTAGATCTAGTATCCTTGAAACACATCATAAACACACAAATCCGCGTATTGAAACATTGGTGATTAATAAAAAACTGATACATGTTGTGACTTACGTGTGAAGCTGTTGTGTGAACTTAATTGTACAATGGTGTTATGATATATGTAATGTAATTACTTGATTTTATAGGATTCAATGTGCTAATTATAATTTTTAATTAATAATGGGAGAAAACGTAGAAAACTGGGAACAAAAACGTGAAAAACGGACAAAACAGGACCCGGTTAACAAACATCTACCGAGGGGCTGAACCAGGTGTGTCGCGGACCGCGACTCAGCCATTGTTTCCCCTGTGACGGTACAC
Source organism: Deinandra increscens subsp. villosa (assembly GCA_039602395.1). Lineage (NCBI taxonomy): Eukaryota > Viridiplantae > Streptophyta > Magnoliopsida > Asterales > Asteraceae > Deinandra > Deinandra increscens. Next base: position 6,329 of record JBCNJP010005705.1, read on the forward strand.
AATTCCATTAGACAGGCTAAAACCCTAAAATCCCACTATATAAACGTCATTAGCCTCATTTGCACACTTATGCTCCTCCCAAAAACGTCCCATCAGCTCTAGAATTTGCTCTGAATCATCTTCGGTGCAAATATTTGACGATTGATGTGATAGATTAAGATCCCAGCTTGTTTTTCGATCCCGAACATTCCTTTATCATCGGTATGTTGTTTTCTATGCTTTTCTTTGTTGGAAAGTCATCAAGTTCCTAACTTTATGCTAGATTTAGGGTTCTTTGATGATGATGATATGACGATAATATGCATTAATCTAGTGTTTAGACATATAAAGTTTGAATTTTGATGAAAAAAATGTGACTTTTATGGTGATTATGGGTATATATGTTAGATCGAGGGTTTACATGCATGTATGTCAATAAAGATTCGATTTTTATGCATGATTCATGTCCTAGTTGCTTGATGATAGTAGATATATGATGGATATTTGATTAAGTCACAAAGTTTACGCTAAATATTCGATAAAAATCCTATCTTTACATTGTTGCATGCTAAATCTAAGGTTAGGATTGTTGATACATGTTTGATGTATGTTAAAGTGACTTGATATATGTTGTTCGATGCAAATCGGATGATAAAGTTTATGTTTGATTGAAAACTTACATGTAAAATAATATATTTAAATAAATATATATTTTTTAACGTATGAAACACGGTCATAGGGTATAGTAACTTGCATGAATGATGTTGTGAATGCCTTATATGACGTGAAATACACTAAAAGTGGTTTTTTGTGACTTAACATGCAATAACAATGTGGGTTAGATGTAAACTTAGCTACTATGCGAAAAAGTATATATTTATCAGAAAAATAATAATTATGTGACGCATTCATATGATCGTGTAATTGTCTGGTTATGTGTTTTCATGCTATTGGTCAAATTAATTATGAGTTATACGCAAGTATAAGTCCTAAGTCTCCCGTCATGGTCAGAATGACAATGCTTTGTACGATCGCCCCGTCGGTCGTACATCGGATACGCGGGATAACATTGTAATAAATTATGACGTGTTTATATTTATCATCATATAACATGTTAATGTGAATACGTGTTAGGATAATTGTTTAAAAAACCTAAATTGATCACCAATGTGTATTCGAGTCAACTTGTCTATTGTCGCGCGTTGTCAGGACAGTCGGTCAACATAGTCAACACTCACACATCATACGTGTCTTAGGTGAAGTCTAAGGGAATTCACTTCTTTTTTCGGTTAACTTTTTGTATTACTAAATTTGCACCCAAAGGTGAGTTCACTACCCCACTTTTAACTGTTTACACTTTTGGGGGAGAAGACATACGGTAGCTTCTGTGTTACTAACTTAAATTGATGTTATATACCAAACCTTATAAACCATGGATCGATCTGTTTGCTCTGAACGTCCTTCTACAATTGTGAATCATGAATAATTGATAATGGGGAATTATGAGGTATATCTACTGGGCCTGAGAAGCCATACTCGACCACTGGGAGTGGGATGGGTCTTATATTATCTCTAGCTTGGCCATACTTGCAAACGGTACGGTTAGAAGGCAAAGTAGTTGTTAGTAATGGTGTCACGCTAATGCTATTGTGTTATACTAATCTTATGGACTAGCTATACATAGGTATATAAATTAGCTTTTTAGGGTGAAGTCCCTGCTTGGGTTAGGCCTCAATGAGAGTAAAAAGTTATTTACTAGGTTTTGATAAATGTTTATTTATCTGCTTTTAAACTTGTGAACTCACCAACCTTGTGTTGACACTTTTTAGTATTTTTCTCTCAGGTTCTTAGGAGTATGCTAAGGAGCACGTTTAGGATCATTCATTTGTTTGATCTGCATGGTTTATAAACACTTAACTATCTTTTGTCGCCTTGGACGAAAAGACATTTTGAATAATTTTGGTTTATTGTCGCTTCCGCAAAACTTGGTTAAAACTTTGATAAGATGCTTCCGCAAAACTTTGAGAAGTTTGTTAACTCTGATAAACTATTTTAGAACTTTAACTATTGAATAATGATTAGTTTTATCGAGCATATAGAGTGCAGTGTGTCTGGTGACTCAGATCCTTGTTTGTCGCACCCCCATTCGCGGTGATACTCCACGGATGGATTTTTGGGGATGTGAAAAAAATTGTTTGTGATGACTTGTGATGTTATCTAAGACTATTGGACTCATAAATAAATCAATTTTGACATACGATACACAAAAAACGCGAGTTCCTAGTTAACGACGAATCGTGTACGAATCGCGAATTGCTTTATTTTTCAATTCGAGGAACCTAATTTGGATCTAAAAGATTTTAGTTAGTTATTTTTCTTTGAAAAGTGATTATGATTCATTTAAACATTGTTTTGAAGATTAAACACACGAATATACAGAAAAGCCTTTTTATGAATTGTGGTCTTCGAATTTGATTTATCTTCTGCAACATTATTAATTCTTGTTTATATCAAATAGTACCAACATTGTTAAAGACCCCTTCATAGGACACAACACTATTCATTCTTACTATAGAATAACTGTATTTTGTGACATGGCTTTCCACACTTGTTGCATTTGATCGTATAATTGCCAAAATGATAAAGATTACACTTGTTGCATTTTGGCTGCTTACCCTCATATCCACCGGATGAACTTCTAGATCCATGATTACCCTGACCACTTTTGTTGTTGTTGCTAGTCGTTCGGTTCTGATTCTGCCCAGAGTTTGAACCACCTTTGAAATTTCCAGAAACATCCCACTTTCTTTTTGTTATCAACCAAACCAGATAGTGCCTTTCGAGGCGGTAAAGTCCCTTGTTGAACGACTTGATATGTCATCTGATGAGCGAGGTGAATCGTGTGTCTGATATTTGCGGGATTACTCGAAGTCACCAGACTCTGAATTTGGGGTACCAAACCATTAATGAACCGCTCAATCCTTCTATAAGGAGGGTCAACCCTTATGGGACACAATAGGGCTAACTCATTTGACCGGGCGGTATACGCCTTAATTTCCAACCCTTTCACTTTTTTATTTCTGTCACACCCCCAAATAACCACTAACGGAGTTTATACCGTTAAGGGGTGCGAGCAAACCAGGACCACAACCATTAGTTACAAATACTAAACGAATCAGAGTTAGTCCATATATAAATCTTAAATTAGAGTCTCAAGATACGCAGCGGAAAAATAACATCTTAGCACTAACCACGTGCTTTACAAAATCATTGTTTTAAATTCCCAATTAAGTTTAAACAGAATTAAAATTGACTTCACGTGCCATGCCAACCCGCTCCGGATACTCCTCAGCGATCTGCAAAAGTTTAAACCACGCAAGTGTCAACCTAACGGTTGGTGAGTTCACAGTGGGCATGTCATGCAGCGGCCCGGTCTCATAAGCGTATGTATCAACGTATAAATAAGTAATAGTTTTGCAAAACAATTGCCAAGTGTTAAATTTTCGAATATGCACTAGTTAAGTAAAAGTTAAAGCGGTCAACCGATATCGCGGGTAGCTAATCCGGTTTCCATGCACTAAGGAAGTTCGTACCAAAGCTGACGTAACAGAGTTCGGCATTTGCCGATGGTTTGTGCCTCCAGTTGTATTCCTCATGGGACCCACAACTAAAATAGGCTGATATTGCACTCCGTTCGGCCTCCAACCGGTTGGCTACACATTTGTGTACCGCGGAGCAGGGTTTGTCAAACCCTCAGTAGATCTACCCAACATCCCCTCGCTTCGTAAATTAATGGTACTAAATTGTTGAGGACTTTTAAGTTTTAAGGCATCCTTAGAAATCATGTGATATCATTTGGTTTAGACTTTAACCTACACTAGTCATATTAAAACCATTTGTTCTGGATTTCATTTGAAATCCTAAAAAAAGAGTTTAAGTGTCAAAAAGATTGTTCCGGATTTCATTTGAAACCCCAAGGGTGGACAGTTGCAAGTGTTCCCATAAAACACTCCAACTTCCATAACAGATATCCCATTTGGCGATACCTCAAAATGTCAGCGTTGTTTTCCGTTAAGTATATTCGTTGTGACCCAAACGGGCTCACCATTAAAGGGTTAGTGAAACTCACCTTAGGTTGCTCAGCTACACTTGTTAAATAACCCAAGTATTTGTTTGCTTAATGAAGACCTAGAAACACGTTTAGGTCTTAAGTATTAGTTTTGTGTCTAATCTTTAACTTAACGTCACTACGGCCCATAACATAGCACGTTGGAACTATGACACGACATACCGACACACGACACCGATGGTTGATCATAAACAAGGGTTCACATAAATCAGAAATCAAAGCATGTTTCATTATTGCAAAATCATGTAAGTCATGGCATAACATTCAAATAAGTTGCACAAGTTGGGTTTTGGTCAGATCATAGTTTCGCTACTTAGTGTCGCTACATAGTTTCGCTAGGTGCACGGGCAGCACTTTCGCTAGGGATTACCCGATGACACAGTTTCGCTAGCTAGTTTCGCCCAAAACTGCTGACGCAGTTTCGCTAGTCTAGATTCACTCGAAACTGGTTTGAACTTTCGTTCAGGTTGATTCGCTCGGTAGTTTCGTTCGAGCAGGTCTACTTAGTTTCGCGGGCGACACTATAGTTTCGCTACATAGTATCGCTGGATGAATATCTATACAGTTTCGCTGTATAGTTTCACCCAGAGAACAGCTCAGTTTCGCTGGTCGCGGAAAACACATAAATCAGCCTAAAAATCAATCTAACAGCTTCCATACTTCATGTGATTCAATATTTAGAATGCATAAACATTTACCAACATCAAACAACAAGATTTAACACCTTAAACATGGGTTTTCACATTCAAATCACCAAAAACACATTTTAAACCTAAAATGACCTAACTAGCATGAATCTTCATTATGGTTTGATTTCAAACGTAAAGTTACAGACTTTATGATAGATCTAGCCTTCCTAAGCATCATATCAGAAGATCAAGTGATTACATGAAAATCTAAGCATGCTTTTTAAGAAAACACATAGAAAATGCATAGAGAATGGTTTTGGGACTCACGATTCGATCTAGGGTCCGAATGGATGATGTCTCGAGGCTGAGATCACGTCGACTCGTGGTGCTTCTCGACTGACCAGAAATTCCAGGAGAGTGTGTGTGTGTTTAGTGTGGAGTATGCAAAATGATGAAGATTAGGGTTTTATGGTCTATATATGAGGAGCTAGTTTCGCTGGCAGTTTCGCTGGCCAAGCGAAACTGGCTCTAAACTCATGCAAGTCAAATAGTCTAGCCGACTACCGAGCGAATCTATAGTTTCGCCTGGTAGTTTCGCTGGCCACCAAAAGTGACCAATTTACATTCTATTACCAATACTAAATCATGCGTTTAAATCACATTGCACATAATGACAATAAATAAATAAACACATAACACATATGGACGGGTTCGGTGATCAACCAAAGGTCGTGGACGTATTAGACCTAGTTAAGCATTAGTTACTAAGTTAACAATTATAACGTAACTAACGGAGATTGTCTAACGGAAGTTAACCTTGGAATTCTCGGATGTCACATCATCCCCTTGTAAATGGAATTTTCGTCCCGAAAATTATTCTTGCGTTGTAGCGTTCGTAGCTTCCGCTGTAGTTGTTGTTGTAGTTGCTGGGGAAAGAAAGCAAAAGTTTTAGGGTCGCCGCATCTTCCTCCTATTAAAGGAATTTTGGTCCCCAAAATTAAATCATACCTTGAGTTTCCGTGGACGTTTGCCCGAACAAGTGAGGATACTTTTTCTTCATTTGATCCTCTCGTTCCCAAGTATATTCAGGTCCACGCTTCGAGTTCCATCGAACCTTGACGATCGGAATCTTGCTACGTTTGAGGGCTTTCTCCTCGCGTCCCATGATTTCCACCGGTTGCTCAATAAATCTCAAATGTTCATCAATTTCCAATTCCTCCAAAGGAATTATTTCAGTGTCTTCAGCCAGACATTTCTTCAGATTCGAGACGTGAAACACGTTGTGAACTCCATCGAGTTCTGCAGGGAGTCGTAATCGATAGGCCACCGGGCCTACTTCCCCGATGATTTCAAATGGACCGATATAGCGAGGATTCAGCTTTCCACGCTTTCCGAAGCGTATCACTCCTTTCCAGGGAGATACCTTTAACAGTACCTTGTCGCCTACTTCGAACTTCAAAGGTTTACGGCGTTTGTCGGCATAGCTCTTTTGCCTGTCACGTGCTGCGGCTATCCGTTTTCTGATTGGAATAATTCGTTCGGTTGTATCATTAATGATTTCCGGTTCGGTGAGTCCCTTCTCACCCGTTTCGGCCCAGCACACGGGCGATCTACATTTTCTGCCATAAAGAGCTTCAAAAGGTGCTGCACCGATGCTCGTATGATAACTGTTGTTGTAGGAGAACTCCACCAACGGAAGATGAGCCTCCCAGTCTTTACCGAAGTCGAGAACGCAAGCTCGGAGCATGTCTTCCAAAGTCTGAATAGTTCGTTCCATCTAACCATCGGTCTGCGGGTGATAAGCTGTACTCATATCCAGTCTGGTTCCCAGTGCTTCTTGCATAAATTGCCACAGTCGGGAAGTAAATCGAGGATCTCGGTCGGAGATAATGGTCTTAGGCACTCCATGAAGTGCCACGATTCGGTCGATATACAGCTTCGTTAACTTATCCATATTATCATTTTCCCTCATTGGAATAAAGTGTGCAGATTTGGTTAGCCGATCAATGATAACCCAAATCGGATCCGGTCGATTTGATCGATGAGGTAGTCCCGTTACGAAGTCCATGGAGATATCCTCCCATTTCCATTCCGGGATCTTTGGTTGCTGCAATAACCCAGAAGGCTTTTGGTACTCGATCTTAACTCTTGAGCACGTTAAACACTTAGCCACATATCGCGCAATGTCGGCTTTCATATTCGGCCACCAATACAAGTTCTTCAAATCTTGGTACATTTTGTCCGATCCAGGGTGCACCGAATACCTTGACTTGTGAGCCTCATCCATCACGAGCTCACGGAGATTTCCAAGTAAGGGAACCCAAATTCTGTCATTGTAATATCTGAGTCCATCGGACTTAATTTCAGAATTTCCATCCACCCCTCGCAGTGCTTCAGCTGCGAAATTTTCTTCTTTCAAAGCTTCTCGTTGGGCATCGTGGATCCGATCCGGCAGTCCCGTGTGAATGGTAAGTTGCAGCGCTCGCACTCGTCGAGGCTTGTCGTACTCTTTTCGGCTTAAGGCATCAGCCACAACATTGGCTTTTCCTGGGTGATACTTAATCGCTAAGTCATAATCATTCAGTAATTCGACCCATCGTCGTTGTCGCATGTTGAGGTCCTTCTGTTCAAAGATGTGTTGCAAGCTTTTGTGGTCGGTAAATATCGTGCACTTTGTTCCGTAGAGGTAATGTCTCCAAATCTTGAGTGCAAATCAACGGCCCCTAATTCCAAATCATGTGTTGTATAATTCTTTTCAGTATCCTTCAGTTGTCTGGACCCGTAGGCAATCACTTTTTCTCGTTGCATCAACACGCAACCGAGTCCTTGAATGGATGCATTGCAGTAAACCACAAAGTCGTCAACCCCTTCGGGTAACGAGAGAATCGGAGCCGAACATAACATGTCCTTAAGAGTTTGAAACGCGCGTTCTTCTTTTTCACCCCATCTATATTGCACTCCTTTGTGCGTTAAGGCTGTTAAGGGTTGAGCCAATTGCGAGAAACCCTTGATGAATCTTCGGTAATATCCGGAAAGTCCCAAAAATTGTCGGATTTCGGTCGGCGCTCTCGCAGTAGACCAATTCTTGATAGCTTCCACTTTAGCTGGGTCGACATGAATTCCATCCTGATTAACAATGTGTCCAAGAAACTGGACTTCGCGAATCCAAAAATCGCACTTTGAAAACTTGGCGTAAAGCTGTTCCTTGCGAAGTAATTCTAAGATAAGTCGTAGATGTCTCTCGTGTTCTTCCTTTGTCTTGGAGTAGATCAAGATATCGTCGATGAAAACTATCACAAACTGGTCGAGGTACGGCTTGCACACTCGATTCATCAAATCCATAAACACAGCAGGCGCATTAGTTAGCCCAAACGGCATAACTAAAAACTCGTAGTGACCATACCGAGTTCTGAAGGCAGTCTTGGGGACATCCTCATCACGAACACGAAGTTGGTGATATCCAGACCGTAGATCAATCTTTGAAAAGTAGCTCGAACCTTGCAGTTGGTCGAAAAGATCGTCGATTCGAGGAAGTGGATACCGATTCTTGATCGTAACCTTGTTAAGCTCTCGGTAGTCAATACACATTCGGAACTTTCCATCTTTCTTCTTAACAAACAATACTAGTGCTCCCCATGGAGACGAACTTGGACGAATAAACCCTTTGTCGAGTAACTCTTGAAGTTGTGCGGAGAGTTCGTTGAGCTCGCTTACCGCCAAACGGTAAGGTGCGCGTGCAATCGGAGCGGCTCCAGGAGCTAAATCGATTCCAAACTCGACTTGTCGAAATGGAGGTAAACCAGGTAGATCATCAGGGAATACATCTTGGAAGTCGCGGACTATCGAGTAGTCGTTGATTTTACGCTCGGGTAGTGTCGTGTCTGTGACGTTTGCAAGGACCGCGAAGTGACCTTTACGAAGGCACTTTTGAGCTTTAAGAAATGAGATAATACCGGTGACTGTTCCACCTTTTTCACCTTGGATTGTTAACACTTTACCTTCTTTGAGTGGGATACGAACCACTTTTTCTTGACATAAAATTTCAGCTCGGTTTTCAGATAACCAATCCATTCCTACTATGACATCAAAACTACCAATTGGGAAAGGCATAAGATCGATACCTAACGTATGGCCAGCTAGTTCTAACTTACAGTCCTTAACTATCTGAGTCGTATCATGAAGTTAACCATTTGCTAGCTCTACCACATACTTCGCATCTAAGTCAATCGGTTTAGCATTAATTAATCTAGCAAATTTAGTGGAAATGAAACTTCTTTCAGCACCAGAATCAAACAATACAGTAGCAAAGAAACCATTAAGGATGAATTTACCGTTAATCACGTTGGCATCGTTGCGAGCTTCACCTTGACCCATGACAAAAGCTCTTCCTCTGCCATTTCCACCATTCCCGTTGTTACCATTCCCGTTGCCATTACCTCCACCATTACCATTTCCGTTGCCTGGGTTCCCACCATTGCCATTGTTGCCATTGTTGCCATTCCCTTGCCTGCGCAATTGCGGACAATCTTTCCTCATGTGGCCTTGAGCACCACATTCATAACAGCCACGGGCTCCACCATTGTTGTTGTTCTGATTGTTTCCTTGCCTGTTGCGGTTGTTTCCGTTTCACCTGTTGTTGTTATTTCCTCCTTGGTTCTGACCGTTGTTGTTTAACTTTTGTAGGTTGGTCCAGCAGTTGTTGGCTTCATGCCCCAGTTTCCCACATCTTCCACATTCCAGGCCTTTGCTACACATTCCATTGTGGTGTTTCCCGCACCTGTTACAAAACGGAGCTTTACCCTTGTAGTTTCCATTCCCGCCTTGGCGATTGTTACTTCCACTGTTGCTGCCACTGTTGAAATTGGACCTTGTGTTGTCAGATCGCTTGTTCTGATACTGGGAGTTAGAGGATGTCCCGGTTTGATTTCCAACAGATTGATTGTTCACAGATGTTGCTGGAGCTTCTTCTTCAGCCTTACGCTTGCCACTTAAGGCAGTCTTCACAGTGGTTTTTGCGGGTAGAGTACCTCTCTCGATTTCCTGATCGGTTAACTTATGAGCCAGACGAATGGCTTGCTGCACGGTTGTTGGGTTGCTTGCGGTCACCAAGCTCTTGATTTGGGGTGCGAGACCCTCCAGATAACGCTCAATGCGCTTAAATTCAGCATCAACCATTGTCGGACATAACACCGCGTACTCGTGGTAACGCGCAATGTATTCCTCAACTTCCGACCCAGACATCTTGGAGTTCAAAAACTCTCCCTCCAGCTTCTTGACTTGGTCCCGAGGGCAATACTCCTCCATAACCAGTTCCTTAAATGCTTCCCATTCCATGTCATTAGCCGCATTTACCCCAATCATCTGGATTTCGGCGTTCCACCAGGAGAGAGCAGCTCCCTCGAAAGTACCAGTCGCAAATTTCACTTTGTTCTCAGCAGGGCAGTTGCACATAGAGAAGACCTTCTCAGACTTCTCGATCCACCTGAGGAGTCCTACCGCTCCTTCTTCGCCGGAAAACGTTATCGGCTTGCTGTCCGTGAAGGACTTAAACGTGCAGTGATGGTGGTTTCCTGATGCATAAATAGTTCGGGTTTTAAGTTTAAACAAGTCAAAATATAATTCGCTTCGTGCCTTAACCGGCATAATAATTACCCTGTGCGGCGTATGCAGCTTGGACGGCTGCCACTGCGGCTTGCACGTGCTCGTTAATCATAGCTTGCAGTTGTGCGGGCGTCATGCTAATATTGCTCCTTCCGTGCCCTCTTCCAGACATTTTGCTGGACAGTTAAAGTAGCCAGTGTTCAGTCACAGTTATACACTATACATATCCCATAATATGTATATTAACAATTTCTCGTTATCCCACTATTAGTCCAAAAATTTTCGTGCAAAATTGAGGCGTCGTCGGAGAACGTCGTAAGTCGTAAGCGGCTATCGTCGAAAGTCGGCTTTCCCATAAAAGTCACCGTTGGCGTAGTCATCGTAGTAGAAATCCGGACGTAGCGTGTATCGTCGTTTTGTTGTCGCTTTTCCCCGGAACAGTGTGCGTATTAGCGTTCGCATTTCGTATTCGTGTGTGAAAATTTTCCTAAGGTTTTCCGTTAGACTACTTAGACACGGTCTATATATATACTATATATATATATATATATATACATATGAAGTATTTACTTACACAGCAGAGCGAGTATCCCAGGTTGGCACGTAAAAATTTGATTTTGGGAATTTGTTTGTCCGTTTGTAACTAAGGTTTCAAGTTGCAGTTCCCAAATCGTTTTTTTTTTTCAAAAATGATTCCAGTTCTCTGCAACTTATGGCTCTGATACCAATCTGTCACACCCCCAAATAACCACTAACAGAGTTTATACTGTTAAGGGGTGCGAGTAAGCCAGGACCACAACCATTAGTTACAAATACTAAACGAATCAGAGTTAGTCCATATATAAATCTTAAATTAGAGTCTCAAGATTCGCAGCGGAAAAATAACATCTTAGCACTAACCACGTGCTTTACAAAATCATTGTTTTAAATTCCCAATTAAGTTTAAACAGAATTAAAATTGTCTTCACGTGCCATGCCAACCCGCTCCGGATACTCCTCAGCGATCTGCAAAAGTTTAAACCACGCAAGTGTCAACCTAACGGTTGGTGAGTTCACAGTGGGCATGTCATGCAGCGGCCCGGTCTCATAAGCGTATGTATCAACGTATAAATAAGTAATAGTTTTGCAAAACAATTGCCAAGTGTTAAATTTTCGAATATGCACTAGTTAAGTAAAAGTTAAAGCGGTCAACCGATATCGCGGGTAGCTAATCCGGTTTCCATGCACTAAGGAAGTTCGTACCAAAGCTGACGTAACAGAGTTCGGCATTTGCCGATGGTTTGTGCCTCCAGTTGTGTTCCTCATGGGACCCACAACTAAAATAGGCTGATATTGCACTCCGTTCGGCCTCCAACCGGTTGGCTACACATTTGTGTACCGCGGAGCAGGGTTTGTCAAACCCTCAGTAGATCTACCCAACATCCCCTCGCTTCGTAAATTAATGGTACTAAATTGTTGAGGACTTTTAAGTTTTAAGGCATCCTTAGAAATCATGTGATATCATTTGGTTTAGACTTTAACCTACACTAGTCATATTAAAACCATTTGTTCTGGATTTCATTTGAAATCCTAAAAAAAGAGTTTAAGTGTCAAAAAGATTGTTCCGGATTTCATTTGAAACCCCAAGGGTGGACAGTTGCAAGTGTTCCCATAAAACACTCCAACTTCCATAACAGATATCCCATTTGGCGATACCTCAAAATGTCAGCGTTGTTTTCCGTTAAGTATATTCGTTGTGACCCAAACGGGCTCACCATTAAAGGGTTAGTGAAACTCACCTTAGGTTGCTCAGCTACACTTGTTAAATAACCCAAGTATTTGTTTGCTTAATGAAGACCTAGAAACACGTTTAGGTCTTAAGTATTAGTTTTGTGTCTAATCTTTAACTTAACGTCACTACGGCCCATAACATAGCACGTTGGAACTATGACACGACATACCGACACACGACACCGATGGTTGATCATAAACAAGGGTTCACATAAATCAGAAATCAAAGCATGTTTCATTATTGCAAAATCATGTAAGTCATGGCATAACATTCAAATAAGTTGCACAAGTTGGGTTTTGGTCAGATCATAGTTTCGCTACTTAGTGTCGCTACATAGTTTCGCTAGGTGCACGGGCAGCACTTTCGCTAGGGATTACCCGATGACACAGTTTCGCTAGCTAGTTTCGCCCAAAACTGCTGACGCAGTTTCGCTAGTCTAGATTCACTCGAAACTGGTTTGAACTTTCGTTCAGGTTGATTCGCTCGGTAGTTTCGTTCGAGCAGGTCTACTTAGTTTCGCGGGCGACACTATAGTTTCGCTACATAGTATCGCTGGATGAATATCTATACAGGTTCGCTGTATAGTTTCGCCCAAAGAACAACTCAGTTTCGCTGGTCGCGGAAGACACATAAATCAGCCTAAAAATCAATCTAACAGCTTCCATACTTCATGTGATTCAATATTTAGAATGCATAAACATTTACCAACATCAAACAACAAGATTTAACACCTTAAACATGGGTTTTCACATTCAAATCACCAAAAACACATTTTAAACCTAAAATGACCTAACTAGCATGAATCTTCATTATGGTTTGATTTCAAACGTAAAGTTACAGACTTTATGATAGATCTAGCCTTCCTAAGCATCATATCAGAAGATCAAGTGATTACATGAAAATCTAAGCATGCTTTTTAAGAAAACACATAGAAAATGCATAGAGAATGGTTTTGGGACTCACGATTCGATCTAGGGTCCGAATGGATGATGTCTCGAGGCTGAGATCATGTCGACTCGTGGTGCTTCTCGACTGACCAGAAATTCCAGGAGAGTGTGTGTGTGTTTAGTGTGGAGTATGCAAAATGATGAAGATTAGGGTTTTATGGTCTATATATGAGGAGCTAGTTTCGCTGGCAGTTTCGCTGGCCAAGCGAAACTGGCTCTAAACTCATGCAAGTCAAATAGTCTAGCCGACTACCGAGCGTATCTATAGTTTCGCCTGGTAGTTTCGCTGGCCACCAAAAGTGACCAATTTACATTCTATTACCAATACTAAATCATGCGTTTAAATCACATTGCACATAATGACAATAAATAAATAAACACATAACACATATGGACGGGTTCGGTGATCAACCAAAGGTCGTGGACGTATTCGGCCTAGTTAAGCATTAGTTACTAAGTTAACACTTATAACGTAACTAACGGAGATTGTCTAACGGAAGTTAACCTTAGAATTCTCAGATGTCACAATTTCCATATTCCAACTCTAGTTTCCTAACTTCCATGCTGGCATAATATTTTTCTACCAACATTCTGGTAAACTTGGCCCATGGTAGCACATATGCGGCTGCCAATCCCAGAACATGAACTTGGGTGTTACACCAAGTCAAAGTTATCCCTTCAAGAGTTCATGTAGCATACTTCACTCGGTACTTAGCTGGACAATTGCACAGCTCAAATACAGACTCAGATTTCTCCATCCACCAAATCAAACCATCAAATCCTTCAGTTCCATTAAACATATGGGGCTTACAGTCCATAAACATCATACAATTACATCCATGCTACACAATCAGATTAGCTGGGGTATAAAGTGCCAAAGCTGTAGCGACACTTTGACCAATAATCGTGTGAAGATCCCCTACAAACATATTAATGCCACGACCCCGACCACAACCTGCCATTATCTTTATTCATGATATACAAAAATGATCAGTAGCTCGGTATTTATCATTTTAGCATAAAACAAATAATTAAATGGCAAGACAACATATAAAAAACTTCATTAGATTCAGATTGAGTTCAAGTTTATGCATGTCAAAAGATAGAAAAGATAACATCTTTATACAAGCTTCAGATAGCACTAAGGATAGACAACTACGAATACTAGCTAACACAAGGATCCTTAATTAGATATCACTAAACCCTCATCCTCGGAGCTCTCTCCTGCTCCTCAGGCTTGGGCTCTTGCTTTGGTGTTGTGGGCATCTCCTATGGGGCTATCACTGCCTCCAATGCCATGATCCTAGCTTCCATATGCTCATGCCTCAGCAGCAAGTGCTAGATAGTATCCTCAGGAGCCTGTACTATTGCTCTCAATCAGAAAAACTTGTCGCGTTGTGCATAATGGCTATCTACTAGACGATCAACGAACTCTTCACCCTGATGATACTCAGCAAGCACGTTATCCACTTGAAGCTGTAGAGTGCAAAAATCCCCCTTCAGGCGTGCCACATCATCCACCACATTGATCATGCACTCTTGATGGTGTGCAGAGTCTGCCACTAGGCCACTAAGGTCTGCTCAGATGGAAAGGTAAGTATAGGTAGAGACGGAAAGGCCCTTACCTCTGGGGTAGTATACCCATCCGCTAGGGGTGGTAGATGATAAATCCAAATGATATCCTCCATGTAGGCAGGATAAGTACCCCAATCACTAATGTTCAGCGGCCTCCTCCTGATAACCGGCTAAATGCAGACCGGATCGACTGATGTTGCATATAGGGGCCTCTTACCCTTGATCCTTGATGATGCTCCAGCATCTGATGAACTCGTCGACATGTCTACAATATACATCCCATGTATATTCCAGTGAGTAACTACTTTTTGAAAAACCGACCAATTAATTCAAACAAGCACTACAGAGAATAGATGTGAGAGAGAGAGAGAGGTGAAATAATAGATATCAGATAACTTATACATATATATATATATATATATATAGAGAGAGAGAGAGAGGCCAATCACGTATATATGCGTCTACTGTGTGTGTATAACTATCTCTAGCCATAGTTGGATCAAATGCAATCCTAAGTTCTCTATGGCCAATGGGCTCTGATATCAATCTGTCACACACCCCGGAATCCATCTGCGGAGTATCAGTGCATTGGAGGTATGACCAACCAGGATCTCAGTCATCAGACACACATAACAGAATATATGCAATTTAAAATGTTCAAAAACCCAATTTTAACATTCTAAAAGTTTTAACATAGTTTTCAAAGATTTTGGAAACGTAAACCAAAATCATAACAAGTTTAAGTGTCTCGCTCCCAAAGCGCTTAAACGATAAAATAGTTTAACAGACACATGCAAGTTAAATAGATAACCCATGAATCCTACATGTGATCCTTAGTGTGCTCCTAGGAGCCTGAGAAGAAACATTCTAAAAGTGTCAACATAAGGTTAGTGAATTCACAGAGTTTAAGTAAGCAGATAAATAAACATTTATCTAAAAGCAATAAGTTAATCAGTTATCCTCAACGAGGCCTAACCAAAGCAAGAATCCAACATCCTATAAGAAAATAGTTTTAAGCATTTTATATACTTTGGGATAGCTAGTCCACGTTATTTGTAACACCATAGGACTTGTGTTCCCATTCCTGACAGTTTATGACTTTTCCTTCCGGTCATGCTATAATGTCGAGCATGACCAACAATTAGAAAAGCATAATACTGCTCCACTCCCTCAAAGAGGCAAGTGGGGCTAGAGCGACTACCTCGGGCAGGGTTTGTCAAGCCTAATAGATCGACCTCGTACTTCTCCGTTATCATTCGATACTAACACTAGTACAAAACTGATATTCGGTCACACCAAAAAAGTGTGACCGTAAGTGATTAGTGACACTTTTTTTTTCCGTCCCATCCGTGACCAAAAGTCGCGCCATTTTAGGTCATATACGGTGACATTGAATTTCAGTGACCGTATGGTACCAAAAAATGTCACCGTAGATAAAAAGTGTGACTATAGACTATCGATTTTTCTTGCTGGATCAATGATTTTATCGAATAATGTCATCATAAACCCTTTTCAGTCACATTTATTTATTTTCTAGTGACCAAATGTTCCCAAATGGTGACATGATGTTCGTGTTCACTGTGACGCTTTGCTAATAATTGATCACATAACTAATAATTTAGTGTGACTATTGTTTAGGTTTCAGAGACACAATTTTGTTATGTGTGACTGTTTCATAAACGTTCTTGTAGAAAGAGTTTGACGTGTGACTATTTCATAGTTTTTAGTCACACAAAAATGTCTTAAAGTGACTATTGGTTGGTATTTGATCACAACTAAACACCTACTTGGTAGTATAAAATAACCATTACATATCTTTAGTGACATAATGTTCCCAAATGGTCACATGTTTTTTTTTGTTCACCGTGACGTTTTGTTAACAATTAGTCACATAACAAATATTTAGGTGTGACTATTGTCTAGGTTTTAGAGACACACAATTTTGTTATGTGTGACCGTAGTATGAAAGTTGATGTAGAAATAGCTTGAAGTGTAACTATTTCATAGTTTTTAGTCACACAAAAATGTCTTAAAATGACTATTGGTTGGAAAATGGTCACAATTAAACACCTGGTTGTTAATATAAAATAATCATTATATACCTTTTAGTCACATAAGACAAATAAAAATGTGACTAGAAACGTTTTATAATCACATTAAGTATTTGTAAGTGTCATTTTTGGCTAACCTTTAGTCACATTATTTTTAACATTCTCTTATTACATTCCCATTTAGTCTCATATGTTACATAAATACATCACCTTAACACACTTTTAGTCACACCTTTAGGTTCTATGTGACTGTTTATGTAATTTAGTCACAATTGATTACGTAAATTGTGACTATATGTTGTTAATAATAACATAGCTTTTAATATAGAGTGACCTTTTCATACCGTGTAGTGGCACTAAACAAATGAAACTGATACGGGAAACATAATATAGTCACATTAATTACTTGTAAGTGTCACTTTTGTCATAGTTTTAGTCACATTAGTTTTGAATATTAGTTTTCATATTTGTCATATAGTCACATATGATACATGAATACATGACGGTAAAGCAGTTATAGTCACATGTTTTTGTGTTCACTGTGACGTTTTACTAACAAATGGTCACATAACAAATATTTAAGTGTGACTATTGTTTAGGTTTTAGAGACACAATTTCTATGTGACTATTTATGTATATTAGACACAAATTATTAAGTAAACTGTGACTATATCTAGTTAATAAACACAAAATTGTGATAAAAAGTGACTATTGTATATCTTTCAGTGACAAAATAAGTCAAAATATGACCAAAAACGTATTATACTCACATGAATTATTTTAAATGTCAGTTTTGTTTAACTTTTAGTCATATTATTTAATTTAGGTTATTACATAGCTCTCTAGTCACATATGTGAAATTAATACCATAAACATACAATTTCAAATGATAAAAATATATAATAGTAACCGCTTATACAATAAAATAAAATTTTGGATACACTAACCGCTTATACAATAAAATAAAATTTTATGTATAAATCCTTCTAAATTATTCAGTTTGATACACTAACCGCTTATACAATAAAATAAAATTTTGGACAAAAAGGGTCGTTTCTCCTTTGACCATAACCCGACCCGCTCACTTTACCACTTCTATTTTATGAGTAGAAAATAATAAACTGAGACTTTTAGTTCTTCAATATCATTCCCAGGGGCCTGACCTGTTGAAGACCCATCGTAGTTTTGGGAGCTTCGTGGGATCATCATATTGTCTAAAAAGAGTCTAAACAACATAAGAAAACCAAATAAACTGATCAAATCGATGGACCAAAACAAATAAAATCATAGTAATGAACCTAATACCCAATAACAATGGTTGTATTTCAGTAAATATGTTCACACATAATCCATTTTACCAAATAAGATTCAAACATTATATTCAAAAAATGATAGCAGTAGCCTTTAAGTCACTATAAATCCAATACAGTAGGTAATATCTTCTTAGTATGCACAATAAGATTAGCTAAAATCTGTTGGAGTTTATATTAAACTAACATATGCCATTTGAATTGTCATTGATACTAACCTTCCATATAGACTCATGTATTTTATTCATTTGGTATTGAACTTTTCCACTTGATTAGTCAACTGGTTTTTCCATGAGTCTTTATAATGAATGAGTTGCAAGTTGCTATAGGTTTCTCGAAAGTGATGGTTGGTATTGGAAAAAATCCCATTGGCAGTGAGGATACAAACCTGATGTCAACGCGTTAGTTGCAGCTGTCAAGGTACTTGGGATCTGAGGCATGACGATACTCCACATGTAAATGCAGTTTTAAACCGAAAGATACAGATTCAAAAGCGACAATGTGTATTAAAAACGTACCACACCTGACCCCTATTCGTATTTAACCAACTCAGCCATTTTGCAGATCTAGAGATAAAAAGGCATTGTGTTCGTCAGTAAGCTAATGAAGCCCAAACCATTTTGAAATTTAGATGACCAAACCAATTAACAATGTAAAGATATAAACATCTTGCTTTCATCATAAAACTTAAGAGACCTCCACCTGTATTGATATTTACCATTCCCCCATTTGTTAAATCTGAACAACCACCCATTTAACTTGAAGCACCAACCCTGTTAAAATCGAACATAAAGCTGAAGATTTTAAAGATGAAACAAATTGCCACTTTAAGGTTTATGAGATAAACTCACGGTAGAGAAAAAATCGATCGCTCACCTCTTGCTCTTCAATAAGCGAAGAGATAACCTTTGCCTTCTATCTTCAAATTAGGGTTTGCGAAAAAGCTTCAAGAAGAAGTAAACTTCTGCTCTTCTACACTCTCGATGTAAATGTTGAAGAGGCTATTAACAACAATTGTGAAATCAATATTATCAAACAAAAAGAGGAGCGCATTGAAGAAATCGAAAGATTGGTCATCAGAAAATTAAGAATAGAAGATATTACCATTTCAAAAGAGTACAACGGACAGAGCTGCAATACCTGAAACTGCAATTGTCCCTCTGAAATAATCCGATGAGGCTAGCGGCGACTTATACACCAAAAAGCTCATGGAATCTGCGACGATAAAGGAAGAAGGAGGAAGCGTCGTTTTTGAATTTAGGGTTTACAACGTAAAAAATGGAAGAAGGGAGTGTCGATGAGGATCGATTAACTTTTATACGACGGGTTTCAAAAACACTGGATCCATTAATCAGGTCATAGGATCCGCGTGAGTTTTACATAATTTCCTAATGTTTTTTAATTCAAAATGCTGAGAATTTGACACATAGACAAAATCTATGTGGCTTGATTTAAAAAGAAGAACAATCCTAGGTGGCACACCTTAAAATGTGCCACCTGTACCTTAAAAACTTGTGTTTAATATGTATATAGATTCTTTTTGGCTGCTTGAGATTTTGATCTTCATTCTTTTGAACGGTTACGCAAGTTGTTCCTATAGCGACAACATTTAAACGAGAAAAAAGAACAAATAATAATTTAGAACTAATTTAATTTCAAATATAATATAATGTACACAAGAAAGTTGGCATTAAGTTCCTAATCTTTGATGTGAATGTATCACCAACATCAGATTTAAAATCAAAAGGCCAGAATTTCCACTCATCAAGCACATCATCAGATTTAATAAGCCACCAAAACCGATATCTGTTGCTCTTCATACTTTTGAATCCGTAAGAGGCTGAAAATATTAAGTAACAACCTAGAGTCAGTTTAAGCTAATATGAATCACATTATCTCATTGTACAATCAGTTCTAGAAGTGTTTTAGACTTTTAGTAAAAAGCAAAGAAGAAAAAAAATTAAAGACTCTAACCTTTTTTAGTCACCAGGGATGCATCAGTCATACAAAATATCCTTGGCTTGTTAAAAGCTATGAGATAAAACTCCTTCATGCCAAAGAAAATCCGAATATATGAATACATGAAACAAAATCAAACTTTTCTTAAAAAATCATAATGGTTGTACAAAAGGTTCGTACAGAATATTGAAACTTTAAGAATCAGAATAGACAATAATTGAGATCAAATCGCAAATCCCTTTTGACTCACAAAATCAATTCAAAAGAAAACCCGCCCAGCAGAACAGAAAACATGAAAATAAGATCATTTTTGTTTAATTTCAGAGAAGATTAATAATAAGTAAACATGGTACCTGTGTTGGTGATTATTTATTCTATCCTTAAGGGATAAAACTGTGTTTCTACCTCAGGCTTTCATCCTACTTTTAAGCATTTTGTTACAGCTTGAGTGAAAGTTGCTGGATGATATCAAGAAACCAAATAGACCACCACTTAATCGAGACAATGTTAAAAATTCAAAATAATCCATAAGATTGTTTAGTACATGTCAAAATCGGAAGCATAAAGCCATAGTAGATAAAATCGAGCACTTTACCGCCAATGTTCTCCTCCTAGCTTTTTCATGGTCCATGATTCCAGCTGATGTGATTAAACAAGTAACCAAACTGCAAATGATGATATAAATTAGTATACAGAATTTAACAGCTTTACCTATGAATGTGGTCGACTTGGTTTGTAATAACTAAAAAAAATCAAGGTAAAGTAAGAAAATAAAAACATCTAACAGGGATGAGAAACTCAAAAAAATAAGTTTTGATTCATTTCCTTTGTAAGCATCTTCGTTGTACTCTATAAATAGTTGGGCAATAATACTCAATCAATACCTTGCAGGGTTTTCGTTATTCAACCTCTACTAAGTTCTTATAAAAATGTCATAGAATTTGCTCTTTCTATTTGAACAAATTTGTACCCTAAACTGTACCTACACAAATCATTCAGGAACAAACAAACCTTATCAAGTACTCCTATAATTACACACACAAATAGTCAAAGTTCGAGTTTTGAAGGTCAAATTAGATCTTTCAACTCCAACTTCGACAAGAAACATTTCATTTCTTAGCATAAAAGCATTCTTGACGCAGATAGCTAACGAAATGTTCGTCAACATTGAGTTTGAACTCATGCAATCAATGCATAATTTTAGTCGTTGGTCCTATAATTTACCTTCAATTTGCAATATTAACCCCACGTTTCCTCTGTCGATCTTCATAATCAGTGACGAACCCTTAAAGCTCCAATACGGTAGATCCTTCTGAAAGACCCCACAATCTAGCAGACAAAAAATGGTTGTTGAAAACCCTAACTCGTAAGAACCACACAAAATTAGTGCATAAATATATAACGATGTTTCGTAGTAGGGGTTGCATAAATAAGCAAGAAGAAGATGAATCGTGGTTATGCTGGACAGCGGCCGATGTCGTTTAGCAGGGGGGGGGGGGAGTAGGGAAACTAGAGAGGAGGGCGGTACATGTGGTGGTGGCGGAGTGAAGGTTCTAGGGTTTCTTTTTGAGAGCCGAGAAGGAGGAGACGGATTTTCAGTTTTCTGGAGGAAGTGGCGTGAAGGAGAGTGCTTTTAGGTTTCTTAATTATTATTTTTTTTTTTACCCAAAGAAGATTCATATTTGAAACGCGAATTCAAAACATTTCAGCTATTATCCCGCTTTTTTTTGTTTCTTGTGCTTTAAGGATGTTGTATACTATGCATAAATATATTTGTACCCGTAGCAAATCCATATTTTATAAATAAAAACAATTGCATAAAATCCGTAACCAAACTTGTAGCAAATTGGAAAAATAAATATTGAAATATATGTTTCAAAAATTCCGTAACAAATTGTATAGCAACTTTGTTAAAAGACTATTTACAATTTCACCTATACGCCCCTTATGATCTCATACGCGACATATATGGAAAAGAAAA